>JAXCGZ010002038.1:115000-127069 GCA_037179515.1 Halocaridina rubra | reverse complement strand
GAGAGGGATATCACCATGAAGACTAAAGAAAATCCCAAGGTTTTCCACAGCTTTATCAGAGGAATACTGAAGGTAAAAGAACAGGTTTTAAGGCTAAAGAGAGCGGAGGGAAGCATTGCTGAGACGGATGAAAAGATCTGCAAAGAATTGAACAAGGAGTTTCAGTCAGTATTTACAATAGAAAATACCGCACCCCTTCAGATTGCAGTGATAGAAGCTCAAGGGCCGGTATTAGAGAACATCAACCTTACAGCCACAGAGGTATGCAAAGCGCTGATGGATTTAGATTCTCATAAAGCTACAGGTCCTGATGACATATCCCCTCATGTGCTTAAAAAATGCGCAAACACAATATCAGTGGCACTAGGTATCATATTTAAGGAGTCACTGGAGTCGGGGGAGATTCCAAGATCCTGGAAACAAGCAAATGTGATACCTATCTTCAAGAAGGGAAGGAGGGATACGGCTCTGAACTATAGACCACTTTCCTTGACCAGCATAGTTTGCAAAGTTATGGAGAAACTACCAAGGAAACATATCTCTCTTCACTTGGAATCCTTCAACTTTTTGTCAGTGAGGCAACATGGCTTCAGAGAAGGTAGATCAACAGTAACAAACTTATTAGAATTTTATGATGAGGTAAGCCAAATCTTACAGGAAAGAGAGGGCTGGGCAGGTTGCATATTCCTAGACTTCCAGAAAGCGTTTGACACTGTTCCACATGGGAGACTTATTAGGAAGCTGCAATCAATGGCTAGAATAGGTGGAAATGTTTTGGAATGGATAAAAACTTATTTAGAAGGAAGGGAACAGAGGCTTAGAGTAAGACACTCAGTGTCTGAATGGAGAAGAGTTAGTAGTGGAGTTCCACAGGGTTCAGTTTTAGGGCCACTTTTGTTCCTTGTCTATGTAAATGTCCTACCAGAGTGTGTAAATTCATTCATGAATATGTTTGCAGATGATGCAAAGATTGTGAAGAAAGTAAAAAACGAGAACAATGGTAGAGAACTTCAGGAGGATCTAAATAATCTGCATGAGTGGTCAGAAAAGTGGCTAATGAAATTCAATACTTCAAAATGTAAGGTAATGAGAATGGGTAAAAGTGCAAGAAGGCCCAAGCTTGACTACTTGGTGGCTGGAGTACAACTTCAAGAGACAGAAAATGAGAGAGATCTAGGAGTAAACATACTGGCAGATTTGTCTCTAGAAATACATATAATTGCCATAGTAAGGGCAGCATATGCATTCTTATCAAATGTAAGGGTAGCCTTCAGGCACATGGACAAGGAAATGTTCAGAAATATTTATGTAACCTATGTGAGGCCAAAACTCGAATATGCAGCCCCCTTTTGGAATCCGCACTTGAAAAAGCACATAGCTAAGCTTGAAAAAGTTCAAAGACATGCCACGAAACTGGTGCCAGAAATACGCAATCTCAGTTATGATGAGAGGCTGAGGGAATTAGACTTACCATCACTGGAAGCTAAAAGAGTGAGGGGGGATATGGTGACAGTCTTTAAATTCCTTCATGGTTATGATAGAGTGGATAGGGATCGATATTTTGATATGGCTGGCTCTAGAACTAGAGGTGATAGTTTGAAGCTTCGTAAGAAAACTTCTTTGCAGGATGTAAGGAAATACTTTTTCATTGTAAGAGTAGTTGATAATTGGAATTGGCTAAGCGAGGAGGTAGTTAATGCTATCTCAATCCATAGTTTTAAGGACAGGTATGATAAGTATCACTAAGTATAAAATTAGGTAATCACAATTAGGTAAACACATATATGCATATAAATGGCATATTAAGGGCAGCATATGCTTTCTTAGCAAATGCAAGGGTAACATTCAGGCGCATTGACAAGGAAATGTTAAAATATATTTATGTAATCTATATTAGGCAAAAGCTTGAATATGCAGCCCCCTTTTGGATTCTGTACTTGATAAAGCACATAGTTAAGCTGGAAAAAGATGCCTCGAAACTAGTAGCAGAAATGCACAATCTCAGTAATGATGAGAGGCATAGGGAATTAGACTTACCATCACTCGACACTAGAAG
The DNA here is from genome assembly GCA_037179515.1 of Halocaridina rubra. Lineage (NCBI taxonomy): Eukaryota > Metazoa > Arthropoda > Malacostraca > Decapoda > Atyidae > Halocaridina > Halocaridina rubra. The sequence continues at coordinate 125,013 of JAXCGZ010002038.1, read as the reverse complement.
AATAAGGGGGGATATGGTGTCGGTTGTAAAATTCTTTCATGGTTATGACAGAGTGGATAGGGATCAATATTTTGATATGGCTGTAACTAGAACTAGAGGTCATAGTTTGAAAGTTTGGAAGAAATATTCTTTGCAGGATGCAAGAAAGCACTTCTTTAGTGTAAGGGTAGTCGATATTTGGAATTCGCTAAGCGAGGATGTAGTAATTGCAAACTCAATCTATAGTTTTAAGGACAAGTATGATAAGAATCACTAAGTTCAAAATGGAACCGACCAGGAAATGGGAAGCTACGAGCTTTGGGATCTTTTCTGCAAGTGCAATTAGGTAATTACAATTAGGTAATAACACACCCACACATAACTTGGTTAAAAATTTATTACTATTTTCTTTTCCGAAGTGACCAGTTTAGCAGTTAAGAAGAAAATATAGCAGTAACAGGTGGGTGTCTCCTCGGTTGTATAATCATGTATTCCTTCATGTGGGCTTTTATTTTGTATTTTTCTTCTCTAATTACCAAAGTCAAATTTAAGTTAGGATTTGTGTCAACAGAAAAGAAATGAACCAAGTAACTAAATTAGTACTCATGTGAAGATATAGAAATTCTGTGTGAAGCTTAAATAGAAACTTTTCTTTCTCTCGTTCTTTTTCCTCTCTATATTCTGTGAATGGCAAAACATCAAAATGAAACCATCTCTCTTCCTATTCCCCCATTCATTGGTTGGGGAAGCTGTGGCAGAGGATCTCCTGGGAAGTAGGAGGAGGAGAGGCTCTTAAAGGGCTAAAGCAAAAAGTCACAGACCTGAAGACACTTGTAATAAACCTGGATGATGAAATTCGGAATATGGATAGTGAAATAAATGAGAATGAAATGCTTAAAGAGCTAATAAGATCTTTGGAGAAAGCAAATAAGGCACAAGGGCAAGAGGGTAAAGAACTAGAAAAGTGAATAAAGAAACTGGAAGGGGAAAAGAGTGACTAGAAACAAGAATTTCTAAACAAGAAGATAACAACAAACAGTTGAATGACGGCCTGAATGGATCAAATGTTAGTTCACTGCTCTCTTCTGCGAGAGACAAAATTGCAGCTTGGAATGTCCAGATAAAGGAAAACCTCGAATCTTTTAGAAAAGTTTCAGAAGCTGAATACAGGACAAGATGCCATGAAAACTTCCTTTGCAGATGCACTAAAGGGGAATGTAGTAGTAAAAGAGGCTGTGAGGGTGGTGGCACTGGAAAATGTACAAATGATTGACTATAATGAAACAGTAATAGAAAAAATGAAAGATGTTGTGATGGAATGGGCAAATCCACTGATTAAACTGTCATTTGGTAAAGAGAAGACAGTGGTAATCTCAGGCATAAGTGAATTCCAGGAGTCAACATGAAAAGGGAGACTTGAACAATATAAAGCTAGGGTTTTAGACCTGATAAAGAAGCTAGGAGTATTATGTGGTCTGGAGGATATTGCAAGCATTCACCAACGTGGCAAATATTCTAGGAAGGGAAAAGAATGACCAATGACAGTAACCTTTGAGAGAGGAGACACATGTAGAGAATTATTGATGATAAAAAAGAAGTCTGTCAAGAATTTAAAACCTTGTTCATTAGACCATACACAACACAGTAAAGTGTGTTTTATGTCACGGATTCCCTTTTCAACCAAGGGCTAGGATGGTCTCCTTCTTGCAAAGGACTTTTTTGGCAGATGTAATTGTTACCTTGAGTGCATACAATCGTTAATCTCAGACCATGGTGAGGCGCGAACCCCCGACCTGTCACCTCAAAGTCGCAGACGCTACCACTTAGAACACAGTAAGAGATGAGAGGATCAAAAACTTGTTACAAGAGGCTCAAAGGTTAAATGAGGGAAGAAATAAAGAAGAGAAGAAATATTTTTTTTCAGTGTTCTTCCAGATAAAGGGGGGGATAAAGAAGATAATGATAGAAGATCAGGGATGGGGCCTCATTAAGATTGCTGTACACAAATGATGATAGGGTAGAATATAAAAGATGGGATTTGCACCATTAATTCATATATAGCAGCAGTTACAGAGACTTAAGTTAAGTGAGGACATAAATAGTGTAAGAGGTTTTCCTAAGGGCTTCAGATTATTAAGGGTTGAAAGATCTGGGAGGACAGATGGAGGGATAACACTGCTTATAAGTGAAAGATTTTATGTTGAAAAAATTAATTTTGATATAGAAAGTGAGTTCAAAGAATTCCTTGTTGTTCTCCTAACTACTTGGTCAGAGAGCATTATAATAACTGTTGTATATAACCCACCAAGGAACCAACATGAGTTAGATGTTTATGAAGAAAGTCATTTAGGTACAACTGAAGTCATAAACTCACTTGTTAACTTTGCAAGAGAGAGAAAATGTAGGATTTTGATTATGGGAGATTTTAATCATTGAAAGATACATTGGATAAATCTTGACCCACACAGTGGTGCAAGATTCCTAGATTGCATACAAGGGAATTTCCTATACCAACATGTGCTGGAACTAACGAGGGCCAGGGGTGGGGATGAGCCATCTACTTGATCTAGTATTCATAGATAATGTGTTGGATATTGAAAAAAATTTAGTATGAACCACCAATAGGAAAAAGTGACCACTGCATAATGTTGATGCAGTAATTCATCGAAGATATTTTGCCTGAGAGTAGAGGCACTGAGAGCTTAAGGGGGAACTATCCGAAAGGAGATTATATATAAATAAATGAGCTTTTTGCAGTTATTGTCTAGAGGACTTTATTTAACAACAAATCTGTACAAGAAATGTACGACATTTTTTGTGGGTAATATGGGAAGATAATAGATTGTTGCATACCTTCCACCAAAATAGCTGTAATTAATGCCAGAGAGAAATAGTTCCATAATGAGTGTAAGAGAGCTGAGGAGTGGAGAGGCAAATGCTGGAAAAGGTATATGAGGCAAAAGAGCATTAATGTGTGGCAGACATATAAAAGAGCAAGAAATGATTACCTAGTTAAAAAAGATATGCAGAGAGAGACTATGAAAGGCATATCACCAGGAAGGCTAAAGAAAATCCCAAACTTTTCCACAGCTTTATCAGAGAAAAGCTGAAAATAAAAGAACAGGTTTAAAAGATGAGTGTGAATGGAAGCATTACTGAGATGGATAAAGATATCTGTGAAGAATTGAACAAGGAGTTTCAGTCAGTATATGCAGCAGAAAATATCCCACCCCTTCAGATTACAAAGATAGGAGCTCTTGGGCAGGTATTAGAGAACAATATCTTTTCAGCTACAGATATAGGCAAAGCCCTGATGGAGTTAGATGTCCATAAAGATACAGGTTCAGATGATGTATCCCTTTATGTACTTATGAAATGTGCAAAATAAATAGCACTGGCACTAAGTATTATATTTGAAGAGACGCTAGAATCAGGGAAGATTCCAGGATGCTGGAAACAAGCGAACACGGTACCTAACTTCAAAGAGGGAAGGGAAGGATAAAGCTCTAAACAATAGATCTGTTTCCTTGACCTGTGTAGTTTGCAAAGTTATGCAGAAACTACTAAGAAAACATATATGTCTTCACTTGGAATCCTTCAACTTTTTGTTAGTGAGACAACATGGCTTCAGAGAAGGTAGATCAACAATAACAAGCTTTTTAGATTTTTTTTTTTATGAGATAAGCCAAATTTGGCAGGAAAGAGAGGGCTAGGCAGATTGCATATTCCAAGACTTCCAGAAAACATGGGAGACTCGGTAAGAGGCTAAAAGCATTGGCGAGAATAGGTGGAAATGTCTTTGAACTGATTAAAACTTGCTTAGATGGAAGGGAACAGAGGGTTAGAGTAAGACTCTCAGTGTTTGAATGGAGAAGACTTAGTAGCAGTGTTCCACAGTGTTCGGTTCTAGGGTCACTTTTGTTCTTTGTATATGTAAATGACCTACCAGTTTGTAAATTCATTTATGAATATGTTTGCAGATGATGCAAAGACTGTGAAGAACGTAGAAGATGAGAACAATGGTAGAGAACTTTAGGATGACCTAAATAGTCTGTATGAGTGCTTAGAAAAGTGGCTAATGAAACTCAGTACTTCTAAATGTAAGGTAATGAGAATGGGTACAAGTTCAAGAAGGCCAAAGAATGTTGATTTTCAATGGTAGGAGCAGAACTTCAAAAGACAGAGACTGAGGGAGATCTAGGAGTAAACATACTGGCCAATTTGTCTCCAGAAATGCATATAAATGGCATAGTAAGGGCAACTCATAAATTTTTAGCAAATGTAAGGGTAGCCTTCAGGCACATGGACAAGGAAATGCTCAGAAATATCTATGCAACCTATGTGAGGTCAAAGCTTAAATATGCAGCCCCATTTTGGAATCCATGCTTGAAAAAGCGCGTAGTTAAGCTGGAAAAAGCTTAAAGATATGCCACGAAACTGGTACCAGAAATACGCAATCTCAGTTATGAGGTGAGACTGTGGGAATTAGACTTATCATCACTCGAACCTATAAGTATTAGGGGGGGATATGGTGACGGTTTTTAAATTCCTTGATATGGCTGGCACTAGAATTAGGGGTCATAATATGAAGCTTCATAAGAAAACTTCTTTGAAGGATGTAAGAAAGTACTTTTTTTAGTGTAAAAGTAGTTGACAATTAGAATTCGCTAAGCAATGAGTTAGTTTATGCTAACTCAATTCATAGTTTTAAGGAGAAGTATGATAAGTATCACTAAGTACAAAATGGAACCTACCAGGTGACGGGAAGTTGCGAGCTTTACGCTATTTCCCGTAAGCACAATTAGGTTATTACAATTAGATAATTACATACACACACACACACACACACACATCACCAGGAAGGCTAAAGAAAATCCCAAGCTTTTCCACAGCTTTATCAGAGGAAAACTGAAGGTAAAAGAACAGGTTTTAAGGCTAAAGAGAGCGGATGGAAGCATCACCGAGACGGATGAAGAGATCTGCAAAGAATTGAACAAGGAGTTTCAGTCAGTATTTACAGTAGAAAATACCCCACCCCCTCAGATTGCAGTGATAGAAGCTCAAGGGCCGGTATTAGAGAACATCAACCTTACAGCCACAGAGGTATGCAAAGCGCTGATGGATTTAGATGTTCATAAAGCTACAGGTCCTGATGACATATCCCCTCATGTGCTTAAAAAATGCGCAAACACAATATCAGTGGCGCTAAGTATCATATTTAAGGAGTCACTGGAGTCGGGGGAGATTCCAAGATGCTGGAAACAAGCAAATGTGATACCTATCTTCAACAAGGGAAGGAGGGATACGGCTCTGAACTATAGACCACTTTCCTTGACCAGCATAGTTTGCAAAGTTATGGAGAAACTACTAAAGAAACATATCTCTCTTCACTTGGAATCTTTCAACTTTTTGTCAGTGAGGCAACATGGCTTCAGAGAAGGTAGATCAACAGTAACAAACTTATTAGAATTTTATGACGAGGTAAGCCAAATCTTACAGGAAAGAGAGGGCTGGGCAGATTGCATATTCCTAGACTTCCAGAAAGCGTTTGACACTGTTCCACATGGGAGACTTATTAGGAAGCTGCAATCAATGGCTAGAATAGGTGGAAATGTTTTGGAATGGATATAAACTTACTTAGAAGGAAGGGAACAGAGGGTTAGAGTAAGACACTCAGTGTCTGAATGGAGAAGAGTTAGTAGTGGAGTTCCACAGGGTTCAGTTTTAGGGCCACTTTTGTTCCTTGTCTATGTAAATGACCTACCAGAGTGTGTAAATTCATTCATGAATATGTTTGCAGATGATGCAAAGATTGTGAAGAAAGTAAAAAACGAGAACAATGGTAGAGAACTTCAGGAGGATCTAAATAATCTGCATGAGTGGTCAGAAAAGTGGCTAATGAAATTCAATACTTCAAAGTGTAAGGTAATGAGAATACAAGTGCAAGAAGGCCCAAGCTTGACTACTCGGTGGCTGGAGTACAACTTCAAGAGACAGAAAATGAGAGAGATCTAGGAGTAAACATACTGGCAGATTTGTCTCCAGAAATACATATAAATGCCATAGTAAGGGCAGCATATGCATTCTTATCAAATGTAAGGGTAGCCTTCAGGCACATGGACAAGGAAATGTTCAGAAATATTTATGTAACCTATGTGAGGCCAAAACTCGAATATGCAGCCCCCTTTTGGAGTCCGCACTTGAAAAAGCACATAGCTAAGCTTGAAAAAGTTCAAAGACATACCACGAAACTGGTGCCAGAAATACGCAATCTCAGTTATGATGAGAGGCTGAGGGAATTAGACTTACCATCACTGGAAGCTAGAAGAGTGAGGGGGGATATGGTGACAGTCTTTAAATTCCTTCATGGTTATGATAGAGTGGATAGGGATCGATATTTTGATATGGCTGGCTCTAGAACTAGAGGTGATAGTTTGAAGCTTCGTAAGAAAACTTCTTTGCAGGATGTAAGGAAATACTTTTTCAGTGTAAGAGTAGTTGATAATTGGAATTGGCTGAGCGAGGAGGTAGTTAATGCTATCTCAATCCATAGTTTTAAGGACAGGTATGATAAGTATCACTAAGTCTAAAATGGAACCGATCAGGAGACGGGAAGATACGAGCTTTGGGCTCTTTCCCGTAAACACAATTAGGTAATCACAATTAGGTAATCACACACACACACACACACACACACACACACACACACACACACACACCCCCCCCGAAATATTTATGTAACCTATGTGAGGCCAAAACTCGAACATGCAGCCCCCTTTTGGAATCCGCACTTGAAAAAGCACATAGCTAAGCTTGAAAAAGCTCAAAGACATGCCACGAAACTGGTGCCAGAAATACGCAATCTCAGTTATGATGAGAGGCTGAGGGAATTAGACTTACCATCACTGGAAGCTAGAAGAGTGAGGGGGGATATGGTGACAGTCTTTAAATTCCTTCATGGTTATGATAAAGTGGATAGGGATCGATATTTTGATATGGCTGGCTCTAGAACTAGAGGTGATAGTTTGAAGCTTCGTAAGAAAATTTGCTTGCAGGATGTAAGGAAATACTTTTTCAGTGTAAGAGTAGTTGATAATTGGAATTGCCTAAGCGAGGAGGTAGTTAATGCTATCTCAATCCATAGTTTTAAGGACAGGTATGATAAGTATCACTAAGTCTAAAATGGAACCGATCAGGAGACGGGAAGATACGAGCTTTGGGCTCTTTCCCGTAAACACAATTAGGTAATCACAATTAGGTAATCACACACACACACACACACACACACACACACACACACGCACAGAAATATTTATGTAACCTATGTGAGGCCAAAACTCGAATATGCAGCTAGGTAATCACAATTAGGTAACCACACACACACACACACATACACACACACAGTATAAAATGGAACCAATCATTAGACGGGAAGATAAGTGCTTTGGGCTCTTTCCCGTAAGCACAATTAGGTAATCACATATATATATATATATATATATATATATATATATATATATATATATATATATATATATATATATATATATATATATATATATATATATATATATATATATATATATATTCCCTCTGAGGGAAGTTTGCTAGAATACTTCTTCCAAGTTCCCCCACGTGTCGTAAGAGTCGACTAAATCGGGCACAGTGGGGGGACTGGGAATCATCTTTGTATTTTTTTCCCAGAAAGTCAGAGTATATTGCGGTAGTCCCCGTGGCAAAATAGTAGCGTCCGCGACTGAGGCGGCAAGTCGAGGGTTCGCGCCCTGTCACGGACTGAGGTTATTAAGGGCATACACGCAGGGTAACGATTTCATCTGCCAAAATAAGTCCTTTGTAAGAAGCAACCGTCCTAGAATTTAGTAGAAAAGGGAGTTCGTAACGTAAAACCGAATCCAAAGTCTGCGTATTTTGCCATGACTTGACCACCCCTCTTACAAGGGGAAATGGCTCATATATATATATATATATATATATATATATATATATATATATATATATATATATATATATATATATATATATATATATATATATATATATATATATATATATATATATATATATATATATATATATATATATATATATATATATATATATATATATATATATATATATAAGTTAGGTCTTCCTTTATTACCGTCTTTTTTCTGTCTACATCAAACACCGAATATTTCTTGATATTTGTTACACATCGCTTATTATTCCTTCACATCTGACAAGTTCCATCACTCTCCATCTTTTTTTCTCTTTACATTTTGCTTTCTTCATAGGCAGGCCCGATGAGGGCAGATTTATTCTGGTTTTTTTTTCCAGTCCTGGCGTCACAAATATTATATCTATCTATCTATCTACCTTGGCTGTTTCCCCCATTTGGGGATACCCGACAGAAAAAATGAAACAATATGGGGATTACTTTGCTCTATGGGCAATGACGAGGGAGCTAGCGACCGTTCAGATGGAACTGCTGGAGTGCCACAGCCCATCCTCCCGGCTCTTCCACAACCTGTGCCCACTTAATAATGCCAACTCCCCTATTGCCTCTACCACAGGGCTATCTCTGTAAGATGCAGCCCAATGGTAACAGCAGATGTCCACTCATTCCAATTCCTAGCACGCTAAATTGCTTCCCTCACATCCATCCTCCTATCATTCAGGGCTCTCCTTACTCCATCCATCCACCCAAACCTAGGCCTCCCTCTAGCATTTCTCCCATCAAGTCTCGCATTCATCACCTTTTTCAGCAGTCTTTAATCATCCATCCTCTCCACACGGCCAAACCATCTCAAAACATTCATATCTACTCTGTCTTCCAATTATCTTCTCACACTCGTTCTTACTCTCACCACTTCATTCCTAACCCTATCCAACCGAGATACATAAATCATACTCGTCAGGCCTTTCATCTCAAACACATTTAGTTTCTGTCTCTCGCTTACTTTCATACCCCATAACTCTGATCCATACATCACAGATATCACAACCACTTTCTCATACAATATTTTCTTAACACTTATTTCCAACCCTCTATTCTTCAGTATTCCTTTCAGCGCACCCAACACTTTACATCCTTCATTCACTCTGTGACACACATCTGCTTCCACTCCACCATTTGCAGCTATAACCGAGCCTTAATACTTAGTCTGATTAACTTCCTCAAGTGTCTCTCCATTTAGCGTATCATTCAATCCAGCACCATCCTCATTTCTTGTACACCTAATAACCTTACTCTCTCCCACATTCACTCGCAACTTCCTTCTCACACACGCCATTCCAAATTCTGACACTAACTGACACAGCTTCTCCTCTAAGTCTGCCACCACCACAGTATCATCTGTAAACAGCAAATGATTCAGCTCCCACTCGTTATCATCCCCATCTACCATTCTCAAACCTTGACCACGCACTCGCTCATTCACCTCTTTTACGATTCCATCAATATACAAATTGAACAGCCATGGTGACATCACACATCCCTGTCTCAGTCCCACTTTCACTGGAAACCACTCACTCACTTCATTCGCTACCCTAACACAAGCTCTACTGCCATCATATAAACTCTTCACTGCTTGCAACAGACTACCATCAATTCCATATAATCTCAAAACATTTCACATTGCCTCTCTATCAACTCTATCATACGCTTTCTCCAGATCCAAAAATGCAAAATACTCATCCTTACCCTTTGCTAAATATTTCTCACATAACTGCCTAACTATAAAAATCTGATCTATACAACCTCTACCTCTCCTAAAACCACTCTGCACTTCCACGATCACATTCTCTGTCTTATCCCTAATCCTATTAATCAGTATCCTACCATATACTTTTCATACCACACTCAACAAACTTATAACCCTAAAATTACTGCATTCATACACTTCTCCCTTTCCTTTGTATAGAGGCACTATACAAGCAATCACCCATTCCATTGGCACTATTGACAATATAAAGCATATATCAAACACTCTCACTAACCATTCCAATGCAGTCACACCCCCTTCTTTCAACAT
>JAXCGZ010002038.1:50000-110000 GCA_037179515.1 Halocaridina rubra | reverse complement strand
ATTAGGTAATCACACACACACCAGAGTCTGTAAATTCATTCATTAATATGTTTGCAGATGATGCAAAGATTGTGAAGAAAGTAAAAAACGAGAACAATGGTAGAGAACTTCAGGAGGATCTAAATAATCTGCATGAGTGGTCAGAAAAGTGGCTAATGAAATTCAATACTTCAAAATATAAGGTAATGAGAATGGGTACAAGTGCAAGAAGGCCCAAGCTTGACTACTCGGTGGCTGGAGTACAACTTCAAGAGACAGAAAATGAGAGAGATCTAGGAGTAAACATACTGGCAGATTTGTCTCCAGAAATACATATAAATGGCATAGTAAGGGCAGCATATGCATTCTTATCAAATGTCAGGGTAGCCTTCAGGTACATGGACAAGGAAATGTTCAGAAATATTTATGTAACCTATGTGAGGCCAAAACTCGAATATGCAGCCCCCTTTTGGAATCCACACTTGAAAAAGCACATAGCTAAGCTTGAAAAAGTTCAAAGACATGCCACGAAACTGGTGCCAGAAATACGCAATCTCAGTTATGATGAGAGGCTGAGGGAATTAGACTTACCATCACTGGAAGCTAGAAGAGTGAGGGGGGATATGGTGACAGTCTTTAAATTCCTTCATGGTTATGATAGAGTGGATAGGGATCGATATTTTGATATGGCTGGCTCTAGAACTAGAGGTGATAGTTTGAAGCTTCGTAAGAAAACTTCTTTGCAGGATGTAAGGAAATACTTTTTCAGTGTAAGAGTAGTTGATAATTGGAATTGGCTAAGCGAGGAGGTAGTTAATGCTATCTCAATCTATAGTTTTAAGGACAGGTATGATAAGTATCACTAAGTATAAAATGGAACCGATCAGGAGACGGGAAGATACGAGCTTTGGGCTCTTTCCCGTAAACACAATTAGGTAATCACAATTAGGTAATCACACACACACACACACACACACACACACACACACACACACACACACACAAAGATTGTGAAGAAAGTAAAAAACGAGAACAATGGTAGATAACTTCAGGAGGATCTAAATAATCTGCATGAGTGCTCAGAAAAGTGGCTAATGAAATTCAGTACTTCAAAATGAAAGGTAATGAGAATGGGTACAAGTGCAAGAAGGCCCAAGCTTGACTACTCGGTGGCTGGAGTACAACTTCAAGAGACATAAAATGAGAGAGATCTAGGAGTAAACATACTGGCAGATTTGTCTCCAGAAATACATATAAATGGCATAGTGAGGGCAGCATATGCATTCTTATCAAATGTAAGGGTAGCCTTCAGGTACAGGGACAAGGAAATGTTCAGAAATATTTATGTAACCTATGTGAGGCCAAAACTCGAATATGCAGCCCCCTTTTGGAATCCACACTTGAAAAAGCACATAGCTAAGCTTGAAAAAGTTCAAAGACATGCCACGAAACTGGTGCCAGAAATACGCAATCTCAGTTATGATGAGAGGCTGAGGGAATTAGACTTACCATCACTGGAAGCTAGAAGAGTGAGGGGGGATATGGTGACAGTCTTTAAATTCCTTCATGGTTATGATAGAGTGGATAGGGATCGATATTTTGATATGGCTGGCTCTAGAACTAGAGGTGATAGTTTGAAGCTTCGTAAGAAAACAGGTTTTAAGGCTTAAGAGAGCGGAGGGAAGCATCACCGAGACGGATGAAGAGATCTGCAAAGAATTGAACAAGGAGTTTCAGTCAGTATTTACAGTAGAAAATACCCCAACCCCTCAGATTGCAGAGATAGAAGCTCAAGGGCCGATATTAGAGAACATCAACCTTACAGCCACAGAGGTATGCAAAGCGCTGATAGAGTTAGATGTTCATAAAGCTACAGGTCCTGATGATATATCCCCTCATGCACTTAAAAAATGCACAAACTCAATATCTGTGGCACTAAGTATCATATTTAAAAAGTCACTGGAGTCAGGGGAGATATCCAAGATGCTGGAAACAAGCAAACGTGATACCTATCTTCAAAAAGAGAAGGAGGGATACGGCTCTAAACTGTAGACAAGTTTCCCTGACCAGCATAGTTTGCAAACTTATGGAGAAACTACTAAGGAAACATATCTGTCTTCACTTGGTATCCTTCAACTCTTTGTCTGTAAGGCAACATGGCTTCAGAGAAGGTAGATCAACAGTAACAAATTTATTAGAATTTTATGATGAGGTAAGCCGAATCTTACAGGAAAGAGAGGGCTGGGCAGATTGCATATTCCTAGACTTCCAGAAAACGTTTGACACTGTTCCACATGGGAGACTTATTAAGAAGTTGCAAGCATGGCTAGAATAGGTGGAAATGTCTTTGAAAGGATAAAAACTTACTTAGAAGGAAGGGAACAGAGGGTAAGAGTAAGACACTCAGTGTCTGCATGGAGAAGAGTTAGTAGTGGAGTTCCACAGGGTTCAGTTTTAGGGCCACTTTTATTCCTTGTTTATGTAAATGACCTACCAGAGTCTGTAAATTCATTCATGAATATGTTTGCAGATTATGAAAAATTGTGAAGAAAGTAGGAAACGAGAAAAATGGTAATCTTCAGGAAGATCTAAATAGTCTGCATGAGTGGTCAGAAAAGTGGCTAATGAAATTCAATACTTCAAAATGTAAGGTAAAGAGAATAGGTACAAGTGCAAGAAGGCCCAAGCTTGACTACTCGGTGGCTGGAGTACAACTTCAAGAGACAGAAAATGAGAGAGATCTAGGAGTAAACATACTGGCAGATTTGTCTCCAGAAATACATATAAATGGCATAGTAATGCCAGCATATGCCTTCTTATCAAATGTAAGGGTAGCCTTCACGCACATGGACAAGGAAATGTTCAGAAATATTTATGTAACCTATGTGAGGCCAAAACTCGAATATGCAGCCCCCTTTTGGAATCCACACTTGAAAAAGCACATAGCTAAGCATGAAAAAGTTCAAAGACAAGCCACAAAACTGGTGCCAGAAATACGTAATCTCAGTTATGATGAGAGGCTGAGGGAATTAGACCTACCATCACTCGAAGCTAGAAGATTGAGGAAAGGATATGGTGACAGTCTTTAAATTCCTTCATGGTTATGATAGAGTGGATAGGATCGATATTTTGATATGGCTGGCTCTAGAACTAGAGGTGATAGTTTGAAACTTCGTAAGAAAGCTTCTTTGCAGGATGTAAGGAAATACTTTTTCAGTGTAAGAGTAGTTGATAATTGAAATTCGTTAAGCGAGGAGGTAGTTAATGCTATCTCAATCCATAGTTTTAAGGACAGGTATGATAAGTATCGCTAAGTACAAAATGGAACTGATCAGGAGACGGGAAGATACGAGCTTTGGGCTCTTTCCCGTAAACACAAGTAGGTAATCACAATTAGGTAATCACACACATACATAGAGAGTGGTTGAAGTACCTAACTTGAGAAGTGACAAACCGAGTTCAAGCACGGTATTGAACACTAATTCCCTAGCTCCAACCCGTTTGTCCGCCTGTGTCTGCCCTCATTCGAATGGGGAATATATATATATATATATATATATATATATATATATATATATATATATATATATATATATATATATATATATATATATATATACATATATATATATATATATATATATATATATATATATATATATATATATATATATATATATATATATATATATATATATATATATATATATATATATATATATATATATATATATATATATATATATATATGTGTGTGTGTGTGTGTGTGTGTGTGTGTGTGTGTGTGTAATTACCTAATCATTACCTATTTGTGCTTATGGGACAGAACCCCAAGCTTGTATCTTCCCTGCTCCTGGTCGGTTCCATCTTGTACTCAGGAATACTTAACATACTTGTCCATAAAACTATGGATTGCATTAGCATTAACTACCTCCTCGCCTAGCCAATTCCAATTAGCAACTACTCTTGCACTAAAAAAAAGTACTTCCTTACGAGGCTTCAAACTATGACGTCTAGTGTTAGTGCCAGGCATATCAAAATATCAATCCCTATCCACTCTGTTAAAACTATGAGGGAATTTAAAAACCGTCATCATATTCCCCTCATTCTTCTAATTTCGAGTGATGGTAAGTCTAACTCCCTCAGCCTTTCATCAACTCTGAGATTGCGTATTTCTGGCACCAGTTTCGTGACATGTCTTGAAACTTTTTCCAGCAGAACTACGCGCTTTTTCAAGTCCGGATTCCAATAGGGGGCTGCATATTCAAGCTTTGCCCTCACATAGGTTACATCAGTATATTTGAGCATTTCCTTCTCCATGTGCCTAAAGGTTACCTTACAAGGAAAAAATGTGGCCTTACAACTAAACCCTATGGAACTTCACTACTACCTCTTCTCCATTCAGAAACTGAGTGTCTTACTCTAACCCTTCATTCCCTTCCATCTAAGTAACTTTTTATCCATTCCAAGACATTTCCACCTATTCTCGCCATTGCTTGCAGCTTCTTAATAAGTCTTCCATGTGGGACCGTCTCAAATGCTTTCTGGAAGTCTAGGAATATGCAATCTGCCCAGCCCTGTAAGAATCGACTTAGCTCATATTAAAATTCTGATATGCTTGTTATTGTTGATCTATTTTCTCTGAAGTCATGTTGTCTCACTGACAAAAAGTTGAAGGATTCCAAGTGAAGAGAGATATGTTTCCTTAATAGTTTCTCCATAACTTTGTAAACTATGCTGGTCAAGGAAGCAGGTCTATAGTTTAGAGCCATATCCATCCTTCCCTTTTGAAAATAGGTACCATGTTTGCTTGTTTCCAGCAGCTTGGAATCTCCCCTGACTCCAGCAACTTTTCAAATATGATAGTGCCGCTGATATTGATTTAGTGCATTTCTTAAGTACATAACTGATATATCATCAGGACCTGTAGCTTTATGGGCATCTAAATCCATCAGCGCTTTGCATACCCCTGTGGCTTAAAAGATTATGCTCTCTAATACTAGCCCATGAGCTCCTCTCTCTGCAATCAGATGGGGTGGGGTATTTTCTGCTGTATTACTGACTGAGACTCCTTGTTTGATTCTTTGCAGATCTCTTCATCTGTCTCACTGATACTTCCATCTGCTCTCTTAAGCTTTAAAAGCTGTTCTTTTACCTTCACTTATCATCTGATGAAACTGTGGATAAGCTTGGGATATTCTTTAGCCTTCCTGGTGATATCCCTTTCATATTCTCTCTCTGCCTCTCTTCTTTTAATTAGGAAATAATTTCTTGCTCATTTATATGTCTGCCAGGCATTTGTATTTTTTCTCTGCCTATTCCTCTTCCACATTTGTCTCTTCACTCCTTAGCTCTCTTACACTCATTATTGAACCACTTCTTTCTGGCAGGAATAACTCCTATTTTGGTGGAAGGATTGCAACAATCTACTATCTTCCCATATTCTTCACAAAAGATATTATTAATTTCTTGTACAAATTTGTTGTTAAATAAGGTCCTCCAGTCAACAAATACAAACTGCTCATTCATTTTGATGTAATCTCCTTTCGGATAGTTCCTCCCCATGTCCCCAATGCCTCTGCTTTAAGGCTGTACATCTTCGATGATATACTACATCAACGACACACAGTGGTCATTCTTTCCAATTGGTGGTTCATACTAAATTTTTTCAATATCTAACACATTATCTGTGAATACTAGATCAAGCAGTGATGGCTCATCCCCACCTCTGGCCCTCGTTGGTTCCAGCACAGGTTTGGATAGAGAATTCCCTAGTACGGCATCTAGAAATCTTGTCCCGAATAATTTCTCCCCGCTGTGTGGTCAAGATTTATTCAATCTATGTCTCTATGATTAAAATCTCCCATAATAAAAATCCTACACCCTGAGTTTATGACTTCTATAGTACCTATATGCATTTCCTCTTAATCGTCTACCCTATGTTGGTTCCTTTGTTGGCTATATACAATAGTTATTATAATGCTTTCTGGCCCATTATTTATGTGAGAAACAAAAAAATTTCATTGGACTCACTTTCTATAGCAAAGTTTATTTCTTCAACCTGAAATCTTTTACTTACGGGTAGTGTTATCCCTCTGCCAGTCCTTTCAAATTTTTCAACCCTTAACATTATGAAGCCCTTAGGAAACACTGTGACACTGTTTATGTCCTGTATTAACCTAGTCTCTGTAGCCGCTACTATATGAGCCTTACTGTTGTGAATCATATCCTTTAATTCTACTGCCTTACCAATTATTCCATCAGCAGTTTGTGTGCAACAATCTTAATGAGGCCCCATCCCCTGATCTTCTTTCATTATCTTCTTTATCCCCTCTTTATATAGAAGAACTCTGAAGCACCTCATTTAACTTTTTAGCCTCTTGCAGCAAGTTTTTGATCCTTTCCATCTCTTTCTGTGTTCTGTATGGTATAATGAGCACTGTTTTGAAGTTTTGAAGGTCTTTTAGTTTTTTTTACTCATAAATGTATTTCAACGTGTGTCCCCTCTCTCAAAGATTACTTAAATTGGTCTTTTATTTCCCCCTCTAGAATATTTATGAAGATGGTGAATGTTTACAATATCCTCCAGACCACATAATACTCTAAACTTCCTTATCATGTCTAAAACCCTAGCTTTATTTTCTTCAAGTCTCCCCTGCCATGTTGACTGCTGGGATTCAATTTTGCCTGAGTTTACCACTGTCTTCTCTTTATCAAGTGCTCGTTAAATCAGTGGATTAACCGTTTTCATCACAACATCTTTCATTTTTTCTATTGCTGTGTCTATATAGTCAACCGTTTGTATGTTTTCCAGTGCCACCACCCTCACAGCCTCTTTTACTGCCACATTTCCCTTCTGTGCATTTGCAAAGGAAGTTTTTATGGCATCATGTTCCATATTCAGATCCTGAAACTCTTTTCTAAACTGTTTGATGTTTTCCTATATCTGGACATTCCAACTTTAAGCTCATCTCTCAGAGGAGAACAGTGAATTAACATTTATTTCATTCAGGTCATCATTCAACTGTTTGTTGTTATATTCTTGTTTAGAAATTCTGGTTTCTAGTTCACCCTCTTTCCTTTTAGAGTATTCATTTTTCTAGTCTTTTTCTCTCTTGCCCTTATGCCTTTCTTGCTTCCTTCAAAAATCTTATTTCCTCTCTAAGTGTTTCATTCCCCTTTTTTCTTTATCCATATTCTGAGTTTTATCATCCAGGTTTATTACAAGTGTCTCCAGGTCCTTGACTTTTTGCTTGAGCCTTGTAAGAGCCACTCCTCCTCCAGCATCCCCCGGAGATCCTCTACCACCCCTCCCCAACCATTAAAAGGGACAAAGATGGCTTCATTCTGATGGTTTATCTTTCACAGAATATATAGAGGAAAAAAGAGAGAGAGGAAAGTTTCTATTTAAGATTCACACAGAATTTCTATATCTTCATATGAGTACTTATTTAGTTACTCAATTCGTCTCTTTTCTGATAACACACATCCTAACCTAAGATTTGCATTTGATAATTAGAGAAGAAAAAGAAAAGAGCCCACTGAAAACTCGAATATGCACCCAGGGAGACACCCACCTATTTCTGCTATTTTTTCTTCCTAACTGCTAAACTGGTCATTTCAGAAGAAAACCTTTTTAATAACTTTTAATCAAGGTATAGTATTACTGGATAAACTTTATATGTAACTCAATCTATTTAAAAAAATAAAGAACAGAGCAAAAAGAAAAAATAAGACAACTGTGCTACTTGGCAACTTAACTCAGCACTGTTGACAGGTGAATTTTTCGTATTTATTTATTCATTCAATTATTTCATATAACACTCTGACTATCAAGTTAATATATATTGGAAGGATATTGATTTTAGCAATATATGGAACCACAGGATCAGGTGAAACGTCTGTACGAGTTCTCCCCAGGTTACACCAAAAATTAGGAAATGTGATGGCTTCGCCTCTGTGTGTGTAATTACCTAATTGTAATGACCTAATTGTGCTCACGAGAAAGAGCCCCAAACTCGTAAGTTCCAGTCTCTTGATCGGTTTCATTTTGTACTTTGTGATACTTATCATATTTGTCATTAAAACTATGGATTGTGTGTGTGTGTGTGATTACCTAATTGTGATTACCTAATTGTGTTTACGGGAAAGAGCCCAAAGCTCGTATCTTCCCGTCTCCTGATCGGTTCCATTTTAGACTTAGTGATACTTATCATACCTGTCCTTAAAACTATGGATTGAGATAGCATTAACTACCTCCTCGCTTAGCCAATTCCAATTATCAACTACTCTTACACTGAAAAAGTATTTCCTTACATCCTGCGAAGAAGTTTTCTTACGAAGCTTCAAACTATGACCTCTAGTTCTAGAGCCAGCCATATCAAAATATCGATCCCTATCCACTCTATCATTACCTAATTGTGCTTACGGGAAAGAGCCCAAAACTCGTATCTTCCCGTTTCCTGCTCAATTCCATTTTATACTTAGTGATACTTATCATTCCTGTCCTTAAAACTATGGATTGAGATAGCGTGTGTGTGTGTAATTACCTAATTGTAATTACCTAATTGTGTTTACGGGAAAGAGCTCAAAGCTCGTATCTTCCCGTCTCCTGATCGGTTCCATTTTAGACTTAGTGATACTTATCATACCTGTCCTTAAAACTATGGATTGAGATAGCATTAACTACCTCCTCGCTCTGCGAATTCCAATTATCAACTACTCTTACACTGAAAAAGTATTTCCTTCCATCCTGCAAAGAAGTTTTCTTACGAAGCTTCAAACTATCACCTCTAGTTCTAGAGCCAGCCATATCAAAATATCGATCCCTATCCACTCTATCATAACCATGAAGGAATTTAAAGACTGTCACCATATCCTTTCCTCAATCTTCTAGCTTCGAGCGATGGTAAGTCTAATTCCCTCAGCTTCTCATCATAACTGAGATTGCGTATTTCTGGCACCAGTTTCGTGGCATGTCTTTGAACTTTTTCAAGCTTAACTATGTGCTTTTTCAAGTGTGGATTCCAAAAGGGGGCTGCATATTCGAGTTTTGGCCTCACATAGGTTACATAAATATTTCTGAACATTTCCTTGTCCATGTGCCTGAAGGCTACCCTTACATTTGATAAGAATGCATATGCTGCCCTTACTATGCCATTTATATATATTTCTGGAGACAAATCTGCCAGTATGTTTACTCCTAGATCTCTCTCATTTTCTCTCTTGAAGTTGTACTCCAGCCACCGAGTAGTCAAGCTTGGGCCTTCTTGCACTTGTACCCATTCTCATTACCTTACATTTTGAAGTATTGAATTTCATTAGCCACTTTTTTGACCACTCATGCAGACTTTTAGATCTTCCTGAAGTTCTCTACCATTGTTCTCGTTTCCTACTTTCTTCACAATCTTTGCATCATCTGCAAACATATTCATGAATGAATTCACAGACTCTGGTAGGTCATTTACATATACAAGGAACAAAAGTGGCCCTAAAACTGAACCCTGTGGAACTCCACTACTAACTCTTCTCCATTCAGACATTGAGTGTCTTACTCTAACCCTCTGTTCCCTTCCTTCTAAGTAAGTTTTTATCCATTCCAAAACATTTCCACCTATTCTAGCCATTGCTTGCTCCTTTTTACTAAATCTCCCATGTGGAACAGTGTCAAACGCTCTCTGGAAGTCTAGGAATATGCAATCTGCCCAGCCCTCTCTTTCCTGTAAGATTCGGCTTACCTCATCATAAAATTCTAATAAGTTTTTTACTGTTGATATACCTTCTCTGAAGCCATGTTGCCTCGCTGACAAAAAGTTGAAGGATTCCAAGTGAAGAGAGATATGTTTCCTTAGTAGTTTCTCCATAACTTTGCAAACTATGCTGGTCAAGGAAACTGGTCTATAGTTCAGAGCCATATCCCTCCTTCCCTTTTTGGAGATAGGGATCACATTTGCTTGTTTCCAGCATCTTGGAATCTCCCCTGGCTCCAGTGACTTTTTAAATATGATACCCAGTGCCACTGATATTGAGTTTGCGCAATTTTTAAGTACATGAAGGGATATGTCATCAGGACCTGTAGCTTTATGAACATCTAACTCCATCAGCGCTTTGTATACCTCTGTGGCTGTAAGGTTTATGTTCTCTAATACCGGCCCTTGAGCTTCTATCTCTGCAATATGAGGGGGTGGGGTATTTTCTACAGTAAATACTGACTGAAACTCCTTGTTCAATTCTTTGCAGATCTCTTCATCCGTCTCAGTGATGCTTTCATCTGCTCTCTTAAGCCTTAAAACCTGTTCTTTTACCTTCAGTTTCCTCTGATAAAGCTGTGGAAAAGCTTGGGATTTTCTTTAGCCTTCCTGGTGATGTCCCTCTCATAGTCTCTCTCTGTTTCTCTCCTTTTACTTAGGTAGTCATTTCTTGCTCTTTTGTAGGTTTGCCAGGCATTTATGTTTTTTCTCCTCCTATACCTTTTCCAGCATTTGTCTCTCCACTCCTTAGCTCTTTTGCACTCATTATCAAACCATTTCTCTCTGGCATGAATTACACCTATTTTGGTGACAGGTATGCAGCAATCTACTATCTTCCCATATTTCTCACAAAAGATGTCATACATTTCTTGTACAGATTTGTTGTAAAATACGGTTCTCCAGTCAATAACTGCAAAAAGCTCATTCATTTTGATGTAATCTCCTTTCGGATAGTTCCTCCTCATGTCCTCAGTGCCTCTACTCTCCGGCAGAATATCTTCAGTGATATACTCCATCAACAACACACAGTGGTCACTCTTTCCAATTGGTCGTTCATTCTCAATGTTTTCAATATTCAACACAATATCTGTGAATACTAGATCAAGTAGTGATGGCTCATCCCCACCCCTGGCCCTCGTTGGTTCCATTACATGTTGGTGTAGGAAATTCCCTTGTACCCAATCTAGGAATCTTGCCCCGAATGAGTTCTCACCACTGTGTGGGTCAAGATTTATCCAATCTATCTCTTTATGATTAAAATCTCCCATAATCAAAATCCTAAATTTTCTCTCCCGTGCCATGTTAACAACTGAGTTTATATCTTCAATAGTACCTATATGACTTTCCTCATAAACTTCAAGCTTATTCTGGTTCCTTGGTGGGTTATATACAACAGTTATTATAATGGTCTCTGACCCAGTATTTATGCGAGCAACAAGAAAGTCCTTGAACTCACTTTCTGTAGCCAAGTTTATTTCTTCAACTTGAATCCTTTCACTTATGAGCAGTGCTATCCCTCCACCAGTCCTCTCAGATCTTTCAACCCTTAACATTCTGAAGCCCTTAGGAAAAACTGTGACACTGTTTATGTCCTCACTCAACTTAGTCTCTGTAATTGCTACTATATATGCCTTACTGTTGTGAATCTTATCTTTTAATTCTACTGCCTTACCAGCCAATCCATCAGCATTTGTGTATAACAATCTTAATGAGGCCCCATCCCCTGATCTTCTCTCATTATCTTCTTTATCTCCCCTTTGTCTGGAATAACTCTGAAATGAAAATTTTTCTTCTCTTCTTCATTTCTTTCCTCATTTAACCTTCTTGCCTCTTGCAACAAGTTTTTGATCTTTCCCATCTCTTCCAGTGTTCTGTATCGTCTAATGAACACTTCTTTGAATTCTTGAAGGTCTTTTAGACTTTTTTTTCTCAACAATATTTCCCTACATATTTCCCCTCTCTCAAAGGTTACTTTTGTTGGTCTCGGCTTTCCTTCCCTCAAATATTTGCCTAGTTGCTGCATGTGTGATTACCTAATTGTGATTACCTAATTGTTTTTACGGGAAAGAGCCCAAAGCTCGTATCTTCCCGTCTCCTGATCGGTTCCATTTTATACTTAGTGATATTTATCATAACTGTCCTTAAAACTATGGATTGAGATAGCATTAACTACCTCCACGCTTAGCCAATTCCAATTATCAACTACTCTTACACTGAAAAAGTATTTCCTTACATCCTGCAAACAAGTTTTCTTACGAAGCTTCAAACTATCACCTCTAGTTCTAGAGCCAGCCATATCAAAATATCGATCCCTATCCACTCTATCATAACCATGAAGGAATTTAAAGACTGTCACCATATCCCCCCTCACTCTTCTAGCTTCGAGTGATGGTAAGTCTAATTCCCTCAGCCTCTCATCATAACTGAGATTGCGTATTTCTGGCACCAGTTTCGTGGCATGTCTTTGAACTTTTTCAAGCTTAGCTATGTGCTTTTTCAAGTGCGGATTCCGTGTGTGTGTGTTTAGCTAACACAAAAGAATAATGTATAATTTTTTGAGTTTTAAGCTTTTCATGATATGAATTTTTCACAGGGCAAACTGTCTAGAATATTCTCGGATGAAAAAGTAAAGAAAAGCTGACTTCAGTAAAACAAAAAAAGATGCACAAAACAACAGTGAAGAGTGAAATCCATGCAAATAAAACTGCAACAAATGGAAACTCTAATGATGAAAGCACGAATTTTGGAACCCTGGGCAATGGCACCGTAAGGAATGATACACATATCAGCGAGTCTCTTCCAAAACAGCGAAAGTTGACAGTGAATACAGATTCATCTCTTGATCAAAATGGCCACCACGCCGAGGCCAATGGGCATCCTGGAAATGTCACAAACCAAAGCACCCTCTTAAAAATGATCTTGGATATCGTTTTAGAAGAGAAACTAGTGACAGGCATCGGAAGAGTAGAAAAAGTGGTGGAATTTAAGCATCCTCATGAACTGAAGGTAAGATCCAGTTGACTTTTGGTGCACGAATGCTTGAGTGCCTGCATTAGTGAGTTAGAGAAATAAATATGTATATAGAGTGTGAGCTGAAAGCTAGCCACCCTCCACGGTGAGAGGTTACCCTCTTGAGACCTTCACTTAGTATAAATGTTCATTGAGATTAAAGAGACGTTGGAAGTTTCACAAAAAAACTATCAGGTAAGCCTTTCTATACTTTGGCAGTGATAGACAGTCGAGCATGAGACTTGATGGAGAGAGAGAGAGAGAGAGAGAGAGAGAGAGAGAGAGAGAGAGAGAGAGAGAGAGAGAGAGGAGAGAGAGAGAGAGAGAGAGAGAGAGAGAGAGAGAGAGAGAGAGAGCCAATTACGTTGAGCTAATATATATCAAAATTATATCCTTGAAGACAAGATATCAAGGGTAATGACCTCCATTATGTGCTAGACTTTGTCTACCAAATTGATATGATTGGCGAAATGACTCATTTCATAGTCCACAAATAGTGAACCTAAATAAAATCGTCCTTTAGGTATCCAGTGAATTACAAGAACAATTATAATCATCATATGAACAACAATGCTCTACTACTACTACTACTACTACTACTACTACTACTACTACTACTACTACTACTACTACTACTACTACTACTACTACTACTACTACTACTACTACTTATAATAATAATTATAATAATAATAATAATAATAATAATAATAATAATAATAATAATAATAATAATAATAATAATAATAATAATAATAATAATAATAAAACAGAGTTCTCTTTTTATTTGTCCTCATTCTGCAGGATCTATTGGACTTGGCCATTCGTCAGGAAGGATGCAGTCACGAGGAAAGCCAGGACATTTTAAAAGCTGTCGTGCGCTACAGTGTCAAAACCCAACATCCTTATTTCTTCAACCAACTCTACGGAGGCATAGACGATGTGGCACTAACAGGGGCTTGGCTAACAGAGGCACTAAATACCAACCAGTAAGCTAACTTGAATTCGTAAGTACATACAACAAGCAGACTAGAGCTTTAGTTAAAATATCTATGTCGTTATTATATATATATATATATATATATATATATATATATATATATATATATATATATATATATATATATATATATATATATATATATATATATATATATATATATATATATATATATATATATATATATATATATATATACGACTGATGGTATTACAGACTTCATTAGGACTGACCCAGACAGCTACTGGTTAAGTCTTCCTTCAGGTATGCTTCTTTCTTTATGCCTACATCTACACCAATTATTCTCACATATTCGTTACATATCTCATACTATCCAATTGCATTTGACAAGTCACCACATTCCTCAACTCTGTTTCCTTTTGCTCTCTTTTTCCTCATTTTTACTATAATCATGGAAGGTCCACAGCTTTTTTATTTTATGAATGTGACACAGGGACAACAAGAAAATTGCCCTCATCAGTAAAGGCCCTAGCATGACGAAAACATTAAAACAAAGAAAAAGTAAAAGGTTAAGGACAAGGCAAAGATAAGGTAATGATACACAATAGGAAAAGGATAGGCTAAAAGAAAAGTCAGAGTACTGAGAACCCAGAGATATGGCAGAATTATGCCCTGAGATGGCGATAGATATGTTTTATGAAGGAAGACAGGTTGTAAGAATTAGGAAAGACAGAGGGAGGAAGAGAGTTCCAGAGTCTGGAGGTAGATGGGAAGAAGTATTTATTGCACTGACCAGTCCGCAAGCTACAAATCTCCACACAGTATTTGTGAGACAAGGCTGCGTGATGAGTGTTACGTGGCCTCGACAGTATTTTAGGGATGCAACTCTCCAACTCGCCAGACAAGTGATGGAAGTAGTAGCAATAGGAAAGAATGTGATGATACCTTGCTGTGAAGTTATTCTAAATCCAGATTATCAGTAAGAGAAGAGTCATTAATGAGTCTGACTGCCTTAGATTCAACCCTATCAAGTAGATAAGTATATGAAGGAGCACTCCAGATGTGCTTGCAGTATTCTAAGCAGGGATGGATAAGACCTTTGATAATATTAAGTAACTGTAAAGAGGAAAAGTAATATAAAAACAAAACAGAACCCTGAATTTTGTAGTTGCATATTTAGAAATTTGGATTAAGAGATTTCTCCAAAAGAAGTTAGAGGCTATCTGGATTCCTAATGTGTTTATAGACTTAAGAGGGTAAATTTCATTAGTTTTGAAGATAATAGGACTATCAGGAGGAGAAGAAGATTAAGAGATAGCCAGAAACTGCGTCTTGGGGGCATTAAATTTAACTAAATTTTGGGTGTCCCACTGTGATACCTTCTGCATATCGGAGTTGAGAGTACAAGAAAGAGTAATACGAGACTCATTACGAGTAGCAAATGAAGGTTGTGAAGAATAGGCAGAGGAAAAATGAAGGGTAGAAGCATTGGCAAAGGCGTGATGAAGATAGAAAGATGGGTATTGTAGATGTAGGCATAAGGAAAGAACCATACCTGAAGGAAGACTCAACCTGGAGCTGTCTGTACCAATCCTAATTGAATTTGTAATTACTTCAGTTGCAGTATTTCAATGGGCAGCTCGTGCCATGGCCCTCAGGTATACATATTTGGCGGTGGTAATGGTTTTGCCCTTAACCTTGCATCTCCTAATAGATCTGCTTCTTTCACTCCTCGCTTTTCTAACAACTATGTTCTGAACTCCAGTTTTTCATCTGTGGAACAGCACTTGGGTATATCCCTCCCTAATCTCCTCTATCTCCCTTGAACTCAGTTGTCTAACCATGCTTCCCCTATCCCATTTCAAATTTCTCACTTTAACCTGTAGTCCCATTTCTGTTTCAAAGCTGGGGTCTGTGCCTACTGCAACACTAAGACTTTCATTGCAAGGCTCATGGACTTTGAATCGCCTGACATTGATGTTCTCTGGCTGAAGATCTATTTCTCCACTACAACTATATTCCTTTGTTTCTGCTACTGTTCTCCAAACTCCACTGACTTTGTGTCTTTCTTTGAATATCTGTTCTCTTGCCATGAGTCCTTACTATTGTCTCACCCACATGCTGATGTTCTCTTTATAGGAGATTTCAATGTACACCACAGTGAGTGGCTTAATTCTTCGCACACTGATGTGGGAAGAACTGAGACACTTGCTTTCTGTATTACTCACGATCAGGAGCAGATTATCAAACATCCTACTCGTGTTCCCAATAAACACGAACATTTAGCCAACACTCCTGACCTATGTCTTGCTTCTAATCCTTTAAACTATGCATATTTTGTACTTTCCCCTCTTGGTAAATCTGATCTCTCTTTGATCACAATCTTTTCCATTTTCACTCCCCCTCTATCAATTCCTTCTAATTAGCGATGCCTTTGATATTTTGAGTATGTCCAATGGGATGATTTATGTACCTTCTCTTTGACTTCCTATGGGATGGCTACTGCATTTGGATCTGCAACACTGATCAGGTAGCCCTAGAAGTTGCTGAGATCAGAACTTCAGGAATGGGGGTGTTCATCCCCTCCTCTATGAAAACTTTCTCCCCCTAATCCTTGATTTCACCGTGCGTACTCCATGGTCATTCAGGCCATGGGATGGGCATGCTGGTTGTACCAAACCCTTCTTTCTGATTAAGTTCACTCTGCTTTTATTACAGCTAGGAATTGATACACTGCTCAGATTTGAAGGTCTAAAGCTTCCTTTTCAAGAATGAAAGTTGATAACCTTAATTCCTCTTCCACAGATAAATGTTTCTGGTCCTTAGCCAAAAACTTCTCTAAAAATTTCTGTAACTCAAGCTTTCCCCAACTCAATTATTCTAATAGTTCTATAGCATACTTTCCCACTGACAAAGCCACTCTCTTTGGCTCTCATTTTTCTGCCAACTCTTATGTAACCAATTCCAGTGCACATGTTCCTTGTATTTTACCCTTCTCTTACCCTATGCCCTCCCTTATTCTTTCTTCACACAAAGCCTATAAGGCTCTTCACTCTCTAAAGACAAACAAGGTATCTGGACTTGATGGTATCCCTGCAAGATTTCTTAAAGGAGTTTGCAGATGAAGTGGCTCCTGTTATTTGCCATCTGCTTTGTCTCATTCTCTCAAGCAGTATCTATCCTTCATCTCGGAAGCATGCTCTAGCTCAACCTAATCCTAGGAAGGGTGACTGCTCTATTCCCTCAAACTACTAACCTATTGCTCTAACCTCTGTTGTTGTTAAAGTATCTGAAACTTTGCTCAATTCTCACTTCTTGAAATGTCCTGAATCTAATTCGCTTATCTCCTATTACCAGTATGGCTTCTGCAAGGCAAGATTCACTGGTGACCTCCTATCCTATCTAACTAATGCATGGTCATCTTTTCTGAGGAACTATGGGGAATCCTTTGTCGTCACCCTTGATATCTCTAAGGCTTTTGACAGAGTCTGGCCCAAGGCTTTGTTGGCCAGACTCCCTGCTTATGGCTTTTTTTTTATCTCTAATTTCCTGTTTTTTTCTGGTTCCAAAGAGCTCTGCTATTTTACCTACTCTGTTCCCTCTCATCATCAATGATATTTTTCAGTTCCCATCCTCCTCTCTTCTTCATGCTTTTGCTGACGAAGCTACCCTTCATTTTTCCTCTGCCTTTTCTTCACAGTCTTCATCTGCTACTCGCAATCAGTCTCATATTACTATTTCTTCTACTCTCAGTTCCAAGTTGCAGAGGTATTTGAGTGGGGCACCCAAAATTTTGTTAGATTTAATGTCTCCATGATGCAATTTTGGCTATCTCATGATTTTCTTGATAGCCCTATTGGCTTCGAAACTAATGAAATTTACCCTCTTAATTCTGTTACCTTATTAGGAATCCAAATAGCCATTAACTTGTCATGGAGGAATGACATAATCCAAATTTCTAAATCTGCTTCTAGAATAGGAGGATTCTGTATAATTTTCGTGATTTCTTTTCCTCTATTCAGGTACTTAAAATCTCTAAAGGTCTTATCCACCCCTGCCTAGAATTCTGCTCGCACATATGTGGTGCTTCTTTTCTATTGCTACTATGTCCATTGCTGCTCTGATGAATTGGCAAGCTGCATCCCTTCCCGACTACCGAGGCCGCATAACAGTCGCCAAACAGCTTCTTCTCACTAGTACTGTGTGGAGAGTTGTAGCTCACAGATTGGTCGGTGGAGCGACTCTGTAACTCTCTTCCTCCTTCTGTCTTTACTAATACTTAAAACCTAGTTCCTTCACAAAGTGGAACTATCTTTATCTCAGGATCTAATCCTGCTATATCTCTATGTCCTCAGTACTTCGATTATTCCTTCAGCCTGTCCTTTCCAATTGTATATCATTCACTTATTTCTGCCTTGTCCTTAACCTCCTACCTTTTCTTCGTGTTTGTACTTTCTTTATGCCCTGGCATGATGAGGGCAATTTTCCTGACTGTCCCTGTGTTACACTCATAAAAAAATCTGTCTATCATCAATCTATCTATCTATCTATTCAATTATGTGATAAAAGGTTTATAGCAGTCGCCGTTACAACTTAGCCCATCTCTTTAACATTTCGTAACTTCCTTGTCACTGTAAGTTGCCTTTTCATGACAATTTGTGAATATCTTGTGAGATATCGTTTATATCGCCATCTCTATACAATTTACTCATAGTAAGGGACAAAGTCCTAGGTTTGTATTCGGCTCTGGAGAGAAGCCATTATTCTTAGATTTAGAGACCTTTTGGGATTAAGACAAATCCTTTGAAAAATGGGGTCTACTGAGTCAGTGGTGGAATAACGTTTTTCATATTAAAGCCTCGATAGATTATGAAAAGAGGTGTCTGTATAAAAGAACGACCGAATCAGCATCTAAGTAGCTTCGTCTCTTTGCCTGAATCCTTTTTGGATAAGAAGGTAATATCGTCTTTTAAGTAGTGGTTTATGTAGCCTTACAATTATGATCTATTAGATTAAATAGATAATTAGTTAATGAGTATCATCACTAACTCAGGCTTTAATAAAACTCGTCATGTTTTGTCATGATGAATAAGAATCGAGTCTGACGTTACTGTGTAACATGCTTTAATAATCATGCTTATCGTCAGTCCACTCCTGACGTAGGAAAGTTTTGGGCGTCATTGTCAGTTCTGTTATCATTTAATCTATTCTCTGATTGTGATGGTCGACTTTATCTGGCAAAGGTGAATTACGTATTCCAGAGGTAAAATATACATGCCTGCCTTATCAATACTGATATTGATTTCTCTTTTCAAGAAAGACTCTCTCTCTCTCTCTCTCTCTCTCTCTCTCTCTCTCTCTCTCTCTCTCTCTCTCTCTCTCTCTCTCTCTCTCTCTCTCTCTCTCTCTCTCTCTCTCTCTCTCTCTCTCTCTCTCTATGTTATTCTAACGCAAGAGTGCGATGAGTATATTCTTAGCTTATTGCAAGAGGCGACTGAGAGAGATAAGGAAGAAAAGGTTGAGACTCGTCTTCTAGACCTTCCTTTGCTTCCGCAAAACAAGCGAGAATGAATGTGGGAATTACATGCTGAATGGGGAAGTCGAGCTTTCTAATGTTTTTAATTTATTATGGACACTTCCAGATTCAGTGAGAAACAATGGATGATCTTATGAGCATAGAAAATCGTGGCGAAAATGATGTTGAATTGAACTCTGAATATAAAATAGTTTATATGCAAGATTTCAAAAAGGATTGGCAAATATGACACTAAAATACCGCTGGATGAAGCACAGCATCTTTTTAACAAGCTAACGCTTTTGGGCTTAACTCATAACATAAGCATAAAAATCAAATGTATTAAGATATTCTTGAGTGATACAAGAAACGATAAGTCTTCGGAACAAGTTGTAAGGAGGAAAAGCTTTTTGTAAAAAAAAAAAAATAAATAAATAAAAATAAATAAAAAAATATAACTAAAAATCTATATATATTGATAATGCGTAGGTGTAATTGTCCATATAATGTGTCCACAACCAAAATAAAGATATGTCTCTTTGTCTACAATGTTTCAAAACAGGTACACATTTGAAGTTGCTCCCGTATTTATTATGGTGGAGCATTATATCATTGGCCAACTGGTATCAATTTTTGGGTGGGAACATGGAGATGGAATCTTTGCACCAGGTAAGAGAACCATGTATTAAATGAATAAAAAAGTACATACATACATACATATGCACACATATTTATATATATAGGAGTATATATATATATATATATATATATATATATATATATATATATATATATATATATATATATATATATATATATATATATATATATAGTAAGGAAGCCCATCAGTGAAACAAAACTTATAAAACAATGCTATATTTCGGATCCTAACTGGATCCCTTCTCAAGCACAAGCAGTTGTGCTTGAGAAGGGATCCAGTTAGGATCCGAAATATAGCATTGTTTTATAAGTTTTGTTTCACTGATGGGCTTCCTTACTATTTAGTGCTGTATGCTAACAGTTTGTACTTATTTATATATATATATATATATATATATATATATATATATATATATATATATATATATATATATATATATATATATATATATATATATATATATATATATATGAAGTGAGGAGACTGGGAATCCCCTTATCTAAGTTTTAGTGCCACAAAGAGTAAAGTTCTTCTTTGATTCGACCACCTCCATTTTAAGGAGGACTATGACTTTTGCGCGTGGACGTGTTATTCAAACGGGTACTGAAATACACGAAAGCGTAAGAATTAAGCATAACGTAGAAACAAGGCGGAAATAAATTGGTAGAAAAAAAACCTACATTTTATCAATTCAAAGGAGATTTTTTTTTATTGGTTTGTTTATTATAGTTTGCTGTTTATACATGACACATAGAATTAACACATTTCGCAATAAAATATGAAATAACAGAAGCTTGTCAATCAATCTTGTTGATTATTAATTTACATGTCTTAACAGAGGGCATCTATATATATGTAAATAATGTTAGATATATGGTTATTCTGCTAAATAACGATTATTATATATAAAAATCTGCATTTATAGTAAACATTTATGAGTCAGATAGAGTGGTCGCATGCACATGTACTATAAATAGAGATTTTGAAATAACACACATACACATACTGTTCCACATGGGAGACTTATTAGGAAGCTGCAATCAATGGCTAGAATAGGTGGAAATGCTTTGGAATGGATAAAAACTTACTTAGAAGGAAGGGAACAGAGAGAGGGTTAGAGTAAGACACTCAGTGTCTGAATGGAGAAGAGTTAGTAATGGAGTTCCACAGGGTTCAGTTTTAGGGCCACTTTTGTTCCTTGTATATGTAAATGACCTACCAGAGTCTGTAAATTCATTCATGAATATGTTTGCAGATGATGCAAAGATTGTGAAGAAAGTAAAAAACGTGAACAATGGTAGAGAACTTCAGGAGGATCTAAATAATCTGCATGAGTGGTCAGAAAAGTAGCTGATGAAATTCAATACTTCAAAATGTAAGTTAATGAGAATGGGTACAAGTGCAAGAAGGCCCAAGCTTGACTACTCGGTGGCTGGAGTACAACTTCAAGAGACAGAAAATGAGAGAGATCTAGGAGTAAACATACTGGCAGATTTGTCTCCAGAAATACATATAAATGGCATAGTAAGGGCAGCATATGCATTCTTATCAAATGTAAGGGTAGCCTTCAGCCACATGGACAAGGAAATGTTCAGAAATATTTATGTAACCTATGTGAGGCCAAAACTCGAATATGCAGCCCCCTTTTGGAATCCGCACTTGAAAAAGCACATAGCTAAGCTTGAAAAATTTCAAAGACATGCCACGAAACTGGTGCCAGAAATACGCAATCTCAGTTATGATGAGAGGTTGAGGAACTTAGACTTACCATCACTCGAAGCTAGAAGAGTGAGAGGGGATATGGTGACAGTCTTTAAATTCCTTCATGGTTATGATAGAGTGGATAGGGATCGATATTTTGATATGGCTGGCTCTAGAACTAGAGGTCATAGTTTGAAGCCTCGTAAGAAAACTTCTTTGCAGGATATAAGGAAATACTTTTTCAGTGTAAGAGTAGTTGAAAATTGGAATTGGCTAAGCGAGGAGGTAGTTAATGCTATCTCAATCCATAGTTTTAAGGACAGGTATGATAAGTATCACTAAGTCTAAAATGGAACCGATCAGGAGACGGGAAGATACGAGCTTTGGGCTCTTTCCCGTAAACACAATTAGGAAATCACACACACACATACACACACACACACACACACACACACACACACACACACACACACACACACACACACACACACACTAAAGCTACAGGTCATGATGACATATCCCCTCATGTGCTTAAAAAATGCGCAAACACAATATCAGTGGCACTAAGTATCATATTTAAGGAGTCACTGGAGTCGGGGGAGATTCCAAGATGCTGGAAACAAGCAAATGTGATACCTATCTTCAAAAAGGGAAGGAGGGATACGGCTCTGAACTATAGACCAGTTTCCTTGACCAGCATAGTTTGCAAACTTATGGAGAAACTACTAAGGAAACATATCTCTCTTCACTTGGAATCCTTTAACTTTTTGTCAGTGAGGCAACATGGCTTCAGAGAAGGTAGATCAACAGTAACAAACTTATTAGAATTTTATGATGAGGTAAGCCAAATCTTACAGGAAAGAGAGGGCTGGGCA
The DNA here is from genome assembly GCA_037179515.1 of Halocaridina rubra. NCBI lineage: Eukaryota > Metazoa > Arthropoda > Malacostraca > Decapoda > Atyidae > Halocaridina > Halocaridina rubra. Next base: position 87,550 of record JAXCGZ010002038.1, on the reverse strand, counting down.
GATTGCATATTCCTAGACTTCCAGAAAGCGTTTGACACTGTTCCACATGGGAGACTTATTAGTAAGCTGCAATTAATGGCTAGAATAGGTGGAAATGTTTTGGAATGGATAAAAACTTACTTAGAAGGAAGGGAACAGAGGGTTAGAGTAAGACACTCAGTGTCTGAATGGAGAAGAGTTAGTAGTGGAGTTCCACAGGGTTCAGTTTTAGGGCCACTTTTGTTCCTTGTATATGTAAATGACCTACCAGAGTCTGTAAATTCATTCATGAATATGTTTGCAGAAGATGCAAAGATTGTGAAGAAAGTAAAAAACGAGAACAATGGTAGGGAACTTCAGGAGGATCTAAATAATCTGCATGAGTGGTCAGAAAAGTGGCTAATGAAATTCAATACTTCAAAATGTAAGGTAATGAGAATGGGTACAAGTGCAAGAAGGCCCAAGCTTGACTACTCGGTGGCTGGAGTACAACTTCAAGAGACAGAAAATGAGAGAGATCCAGGAGTAAACATACTGGCAGATTTGTCTCCAAAAATACATATAAATGGCATAGTCAGGGCAGCATATGCATTCTTATCAAATGTAAGGGTAGCCTTCAGGCACATGGACAAGGAAATGTTCAGAAATATATATGTAACCTATGTGAGGCCAAAACTCGAATATGCAGCCCCCTTTTGGAATCCGCACTTGAAAAAGCACATAACTAAGCTTGAAAAAGTTCAGACATGCCACAAAACTGGTGCCAGAAATACGAAATCTCAGTTATGATGAGAGGCTGAGGGAATTAGACTTACCATCACTCAAAACTAGAAGAGTGAGGGGGGATATGGTGACAGTCTTTAAATTCCTTCATGGTTATGATAGAGTGGATAGGGATCGATATTTTGATATGGCTGGCTCTAGAACTAGAGGTGATAGTTTGAAGCTTCGTAAGAAAACTTGTTTGCAGGATGTAAGGAAATACTTTTTCAGTGTAAGAGTAGTTGATAATTGGAATTGGCTAAGCGAGGAGGTAGTTAATGCTATCTCAATCCATAATTTTAAGGACAGGTATGATAAGTATCACTAAGTCTAAAATGGAACCGATCAGGAGACGGGAAGATACGAGCTTTGGGCTCTTTCCCGTAAACACAATTAGGTAATCATAATTAGGTAATCACACACACACACACACCACACACACACACACACACACACATAAATACTGGGTCAGAGAGCATTATAATAACTGTTGTATACAACCCACCAAGGAACCAAACTAGGCTTGAAGTTTATGAGGAAAGTCATATAGGTACTATTGAAGTCATAAACTCAGTTGTTAACATGGCACGGGAAAAAAAATGTAGGATTTTGATTATGGGAGACTTTAATCATAAAGAGATAGATTGGATAAATCTTGACCCACACAGTGGTGAGGACTCATTCGGGGCAAGATTCCTAGATTGCGTACAAGGGAATTTCCTACACCAACATGTAATGGAACCAACAAGGACCAGGGGTGGGGATGAGCCATCACTACTTGATCTAGTGTTCACAGATAATGTGTTGGATATTGAAAAAATTAAGTATGAACCACCAATTGGAAAGAGTGACCACTGTGTGTTGTTGATGGAGTATATCATTGAAGATATTCTTCCTGAAAGTAGAGGCACTGAGGACATGAGGAGGAACTATCCGAAAGGAGATTACATCAAAATGAATGAGCTTTTTGCAGTTATTGACTGGAGAACCTTATTTTACAACAAATCTGTACAAGAAATGTATGACATCTTTTGTGAGAAATATGGGAAGATAGTAGATTGCTGCATACCTGTCACCAAAGTAGGTGTAATTCATGCCAGAGAGAAATGGTTCGATAATGGGTGTAAAAGAGCTAAGGAGTGGAGAGACAAATGCTGGAAAAGGTATAGGAGGAGAAAAAACATAAATGCCTGGCAAACCTACAAAAGAGCAAGAAATGACTACCTAAGTAAAAGGAGAGAGGCAGAGAGAGACTATGAGAGGGACATCACCAGGAAGGCTAAAGAAAATCCCAAGCTTTTCCACAGCTTTATCAGAGGAAAACTGAAGGTAAAAGAACAGGTTTTAAGGCTAAAGAGAGCGTATGGAAGCATCACTGAGACGGATGAAGAGATCTGCAAAGAATTGGACAAGGAGTTTCAGTCAGTATTTACAGTAGAAAATACCCCACCCCCTCATATTGCAGTGATAGCAGCTCAAGGGCCGGTATTAGAGAACATCAACCTTACAGCCACAGAGGTATGCAAAGCGCTGATGGATTTAGATGTTCATAAAGCTACAGGTCCTGATGACATATCCCCTCATGTGCTTAAAAAATGCGCAAGCACAATATCAGTGGCACTAAGTGTCATATTTAAGGAGTCACTGGAGTCGGGGGAGATTCCAAGATGCTGGAAACAAGCAAATGTGATACCTATCTTCAAAAAGGGAAGGAGGGATACGGCTCTGAACTATAGACCAGTTTCCTTGACCAGCATAGTTTGCAAACTTATGGAGAATCTACTAAGGAAACATATCTCTCTTCACTTGGAATCCTTCAACTTTTTGTCAGTGAGGCAACATGGCTTCAGAGAAGGTAGATCAACAGTAACAAACTTATTAGAATTTTATGATGAGGTAAGCCAAATCTTACAGGAAAGAGAGGGCTGGGCAGATTGCATATTCCTAGACTTCCAGAAAGCGTTTGACACTGTTCCACATGGGAGACTTATTAGGAAGCTGCAATCAATGGCTAGAATAGGTGGAAATGTTTTGGAATGGATAAAAACTTACTTAGAAGGAAGGGAACAGAGGGTTAGAGTAAGACACTCAGTGTCTGTATGGAGAAGAGTTAGTAGTGGAGTTCCACAGGGTTCAGTTTTAGGGCCACTTTTGTTCCTTGTATATGTTAATGACCTACCAGAGTCTGTAAATTCATTCATGAATATGTTTGCAGATGATGCAAAGATTGTGAAGAAAGTAAAAAACGAGAACAATGGTAGAGAACTTCAGGAGGATCTAAATAATCTGCATGAGTGGTCAGAAAAGTGGCTAATGAAATTCAATACTTCAAAATGTAAGGTAATGAGAATGGGTACAAGTGCAAGAAGGCCCAACCTTGACGACTCGGTGGCTGGAGTACAACTTCAAGAGACAGAAAATGAGAGAAATCTAGGAGTAAACATACTGGCAGATTTGTCTCCAGAAATACATATAAATGGCATAGTAAGGGCAGCATATGCATTCTTATCAAATGTAAGGGTAGCCTTCAGGCACATGGACAAGGAAAGGTTCAGAAATATTTATGTAACCTATGTGAGGCCAAAACTCGAATATGCAGCCCCCTTTTGGAATCCGCACTTGAAAAAGCACATAGCTAAGCTTGAAAAAGTTCAAAGACATGCCACGAAACTGGTGCCAGAAATACACAATCTCAGTTATGATGAGAGGCTGAGGGAATTAGACTTACCATCACTCGAAGCTAGAAGAGTGAGAGGGGATATGGTGACAGTCTTTAAATTCCTTCATGGTTATGATAGAGTGGATAGGGATCGATATATTGATATGGCTGGCTCTAGAACTAGAGGTGATAGTTTGAAGCTTCGTAAGAAAACTTGTTTGCAGGATGTAAGGAAATACTTTTTCAGTGTAAGAGTAGTTGATAATTGGAATTGGCTAAGCGAGGAGGTAGTTAATGCTATCTCAATCCATAATTTTAAGGACAGGTATGATAAGTATCACTAAGTATAAAATGGAACCGATGAGGAGACGGGAAGATACGAGCTTTGGGCTCTTTCCCGTAAACACAATTAGGTAATCACAATTAGGTAATCACACACACACACACGCTCTTTCCCGTAAACACAATTAGGTAATCACAATTAGGTAATCACACACACACACACATGAGTAATCAGAAAAGTGGCTAATGAAATTCAATACTTCAAAATGTAAGGTAATGAGAATGGGTACAAGTGCAAGAAGGCCCAACCTTGACTACTTGGTGGCTGGAGTACAACTTCAAGAGACAGAAAATGAGAGAGATCTAGGAGTAAACATACTGGCAGATTTGTCTCCAGAAATACATATAAATGGCATAGTAGGGGCAGCATATGCATTCTTATCAAATGTAAGGGTAGCCTTCAGGCACATGGACAAGGAAATGTTCTGAAATATTTATGTAACCTATGTGAGGCCAAAACTCGAATATTGAGCCCCCTTTTGGAATCCGCACTTGAAAAAGCACATAGCTAAGCTTGAAAAAGTTCAAAGACATGCCACGAAACTGGTGCCAGAAATACGCAATCTCAGTTATGATGAGAGGCTGAGGGAATTAGACTTACCATCACTCGAAGCTAGAGGAGTGAGGGGGGATATGGTGACAGTCTTTAAATTCAATCATGGTTATGGTAGAGTGGATAGGGATTGATATTTTGATATGGCTGGCTCTAGAACTAGAGGTGATAGTTTGAAGCTTCGTGAGAAAACTTCTTTGCAGGATGTAAGAAAATACTTTTTCAGTGTAATAGTAGTTGATAATTGGAATTGGCTAAGCGGGGAGGTAGTTAATGCTATCTCAATCCATAGTTTTAAGTACAGGTATGATAAGTATCACTAAGTATAAAATGGAACCGATCAGGGGACGGGAAGATACGAGCTTTGGGCTCTTTCCCGTAAACACAATTAGGTAACCACAATTAGGTAATCACACAATATCAGTAGCACTAAGTATCATATTTAAGGAGTCACTGGAGTCGGGGGAGATTCCAAGATGCTGGAAACAAGCAAATGTGATACCTATCTTCAAAAAGGGAAGGAGGGATACGGCTTTGAACTATAGACCAGTTTCCTTGACCAGCATAGTTTGCAAACTTATGGAGAAACTTCTAAGGAAACATATCTCTCTTCACTTGGAATCCTTCAACTTTTTGTCAGTGAGGCAACATGGCTTCAGAGAAGGTAGATCAACAGTAACAATCTTATTAGAATTTTACGATGAGGTAAGCCAAATCTTACAGGAAAGAGAGGGCTGGGCAGATTGCATATTCCTAGACTTCCAGAAAGCATTTGACACTGTTCCACATGGGAGACTTATTAGGAAGCTGCAATCAATGGCTAGAATAGGTGGAAATGTTTTGGAATGGATAAAAACTTACTTAGAAGGAAGGGAACAGAGGGTTAGATTAAGACACTCAGTGTCTGTATGGAGAAGAGTTAGTAGTGAAGTTCCACAGGGTTCAGTTTTAGGGCCACTTTTGTTCCTTGTATATGTAAATGACCTACCAGAGTCTGTAAATTCATTCATGAATATGTTTGCAGATGATGCAAAGATTGTGAAGAAAGTAAAAAACGAGAACAATGGTAGAGAACTTCAGGAGGATCTAAATAATCTGCATGAGTGGTCAGAAAAGTGGCTAATGAAATTCAATACTTCAAAATGTAAGGTAATGAGAATGGGTACAAGTGCAAGAAGGCCCAAGCTTGACTACTCGGTGGCTGGAGTACAACTTCAAGAGACAGAAAATGAGAGAAATCTAGGAGTAAACATACTGGCAGATTTGTCTCCAGAAATACATATAAATGGCATAGTAAGGGCAGCATATGCATTCTTATCAAATGTAAGGGTAGCCTTCAGGCACATGGACAAGGAAAGGTTCAGAAATATTTATGTAACCTATGTGAGGCCAAAACTCGAATATGCAGCCCCCTTTTGGAATCCGCACTTGAAAAAGCACATAGCTAAGCATGAAAAAGTTCAAAGACATGCTACGAAACTGGTGCCAGAAATATGCAATCTCAGTTATGATGAGAGGCTGAGGGAATTAGACTTACCATCACTCGAAGTTAGAAGAGTGAAGGGGGATATGCTGACAGTCTTTAAATTCCTTCATGGTTATTATAGAGTGGATAGGGATCGATATTTTGATATGGCAGGCTCTAGAACTAGAGGTGATAGTTTGAAGCTTCGTAAGAAAACTTCTTTGCAGGATGTAAGAAAATACTTTTTCAGTGTAAGAGTAGTTGATAATTGGAACTGGCTAAGCCAGGAGGTAGTTAATGCTATCTCAATCCATAGTTTTAAGGACAGGTATGATAAGTATCACTAAGTATAAAATGGAACCGATCAGGAGACGGGAAGATACGAGCTTTGGGCTCTTTCCGTAAACACAATTAGGTAATCACAATTAGGTAATCACACACACACACACACACATTCTTATCAAATGTAAAGGTAGCCTTCAGGCACATGGACAAGGAAATGTTCAGAAATATTTATGTAACCTATGTGAGGCCAAAACTCGAATATGCAGCCCCCTTTTAGAATCCGCTCTTGAAAAAGCACATAGCTAAGCTTGAAAAAGTTCAAAGACATGCCACGAAACTGGTGCCAGAAATACGCAATCTCAGTTATGATGAGAGGCTGAGGGAATTAGACTTACCATCACTCGAAGCTAGAAGAGTGAGGGGGATATGGCGACAGTCTTTAAATTCCTTCATGGTTATGATAGAGTGGATAGGGATCGATATTTTGATATGGCTGGCTCTAGAACTAGAGGTGATAGTTTGAAGCTTTGTAAGAAAACTTCTTTGCAGGATGTAAGAAAATACTTTTTCAGTGTAAGAGTAGTTGATAATTGGAATTAGCTAAGTGAGGAGGTAGTTAATGCTATCTCAATCCATAGTTTTAAGGACAGGTATGATAAGTATCACTAAGTATAAAATGGAACCGATCAGGAGACGTGAAGATATTAGCTTTGGGCTCTTTCCCGTAAACACAATTAGGTAATCACAATTAGGTAATCACACACACACTGAGACGGATGAAGAGATCTGCAAAGAATTGAACAAGGAGTTTCAGTCAGTATTTACAGTAGAACATACCCCACCCCCTCAGATTGCAGTGATAGAAGCTCAAGGGCCGGTATTAGAGAAAATCAACCTTACAGCCACAGAAGTATGCAAAGTGCTGATGGAGTTAGATGTTCATAAAGCTACAGGTCCTGATGACATGTCCCCTCATGTGCTTAAAAAATGCGCAAACTCAATATCATGGGCACTAAGTATCATATTTAAAAAGTCACAGGAGTCAGGGGAGATTCCAAGATGCTGGTAACAAGCAAATGTGATACCTATCTTCAAAAAGGGAAGGAGGGATACGGCTCTGAACTATAGACCAGTTTTCTTGACCAGCATAGTCTGCAAAGTTATGGAGAAACTAATAAGGAAACATATCTCTCTTCACTTGGAATCCTTCAACTTTTTGTCAGTGAGGCAGCATGGCTTCAGAGAAGGTAGATCAACAGTAACAAACTTATTAGAATTCTATGATGAGGTAAGCCGAATCTTACAGGAAAGAGAGGGCTGGGCAGATTGCATATTCCTAGACTTCCAGAAAGTGTTTGACACTGTTCCACATGGGAGACTTATTAGGAAGATGCAATCAATGGCTAGAATAGGTGGAAATGTTTTGGAATGGATAAAAACTTACTTAGAAGGAAGGGAACAGAGGGTTAGAGTAAGACACTCAGTGTCTGAATGGAGAAGAGTTAGAAGTGAAGTTCCACAGGGTTCAGTTTTAGGGCCACTTTTATTCCTTGTATATGTAAATGACCTACCAGAGTCTGTAAATTCATTCATGAATATGTTTGCAGATGATGCGAAGATTGTGAAGAAAGTAGGAAACGAGAACAATGGTAGAGAACTTCAGGAGGATCTAAATAATCTGCATGAGTGGTCAGAAAAGTGGCTAATGAAATTTAATACTTCAAAATGTAAGGTAATGAGAATGGGTGCAAGTGCAAGAAGGCCCAAGCTTGACTACTCGGTGGCTGGAGTACAACTTCAAGAGACAGAAAATGAGAGAGATCTAGGAATAAACATACTGGCAGATTTGTCTCCAGAAATACATATAAATGGCATAGTAAGGGCAGCATATGCATTCTTATCAGATGTAAGGGTAGCCTTCAGGCACATGGACAAGGAAATGTTCAGAAATATTTATGAAACCTATGTGAGGCCAAATCTCGAATATGCAGCCCCCTTTTGGAATCCACACTTGAAAAAGCACATAGCTAAGCTTGAAACAGTTCAAAGACATGCCACGAAACTGGTGCCAGAAATACGCAATCTCAGTTATGATGAGAGGCTGAGGGAATTAGACTTACCATCACTCGAAGCTAGAAAATTGAGGGGGGATATGGTGACAGTCTTTAAATTCCTTCATGGTTATGATAGAGTGGATAGGGATCGATATTTTGATATGGCTGGCTCTAGGACTAGAGGTGATAGTTTGAAGCTTCGTAAGAAAACTTGTTTGCAGGATGTAAGGAAATACTTTTTCAGTGTAAGAGTAATTGATAATTGGAAGTGGCTAAACGAGGAGGTAGTTAATGCTATCTCAATCCATAGTTTTAAGGACAGGTATGATAAGTATCACTAAGTATAAAATGGAACCGATGAGGAGACGGGAAGATACGAGCTTTGGGCTCTTTCCCGTAAACACAATTAGGTAATTACAATTAGGTAATTACACACACACACACACACACACACACACAATATATATATATATATATATATATATATATATATATATATATATATATATATATATATATATATATATATATCAAATAATTGCATGCTGAATACCCTGAGCGAATTTATATGCATTTAGCTGCAGTTGATGCTCAATAATTTGTCTCTGTGTGAAATAATCTATATTTAACCGCAGGAGGTAGCATAAGCAATATGTATGGAATGGTACTGGCAAGATACAGGAAGTACCCAGACATAAAATGCAAAGGCATCTTTGGAAGAAAACCACTCATTGCCTTTACATCTGAGCAGGTAGTTCTGATACTTGGTACTATGCCTGTGTTAGAAATGTTTACTGTACTTGAAAAAGTATCCCGTTGTTTCAAATAAGTTTGTTCTGTCTTATATTAATTAGTTTACAACTTGTGTAATAACTTTCACGGGTAGTTATATTACTCATTTCTTTTTGTATATTATATTTACCGGCAATTTTAATAATATTATGTGTATGTGTGTAATCACATCTACAAAATTCAATAACTATTAGTGCAAGTCTGTTTAGTAATTTTCCCAAGCAATATTTATATCTAGATTTTTAAATGCAAGCAGATTTTTCATTACAGAGATGATTTTGAAGGATAACCTATATGAGTTCAGAAATTCTTAATCTAGACTTGAAAAGCTATTGCTAATTTTCTTAGCTTAAAAACGTAAGGTTCTTTTTGGCAATTATAAAAAACAGTGTGCAAGTGCAGCATATTACAATAATTATATATATTACATATATAATTTAATTCGTAAGAAGCGAATGAAAGTGATAAGGAAATAAAGGGTAGCACTCGTTTTTCCTCCGTAAAACATGCGAGAGTGATTATAGTAATTTCATGCTTAATTAATGATGAAGTCGTGTTCCTCTTAGTCTTTCATTTAAAATATGAACACCTGTAGATTCTGTGAAAATGTGTATGATCTTATGAACATGTTAAAGATGATTCGGAATTGATATTTGAATATATATAAGTTGATCTGAAAGACTTCAAAAAGGATTGGCAATTTATATTACTAAACAACAGCTGGATGAATCATAACATGTTCTATCCATCTTAGAAGGCGTCGTCCTAGCCCCGATTTCTTAAACAGTGTAAACCTAGGATACCATATTGTTAGTTAGCTAGACACACAAATGGATTTCAAAAATGCAACTGACGCGGTTCTGTGTATGGCTAGGATCCCCCCCCCCCTAGGGGGATCCTGGCCATACACAGAACCGCGTCAGATGCGTTTATGAAATCCATTTGTGTTTGTCTAGCTAACTAACAATATAGTATACTAGGTTTACACTGTTTAAGAATTCGGGACCTAGTCCTTACGAGGAGAGGGGGTGCTTGACGTCATATAGGATCATATATGTTACATATGGTCTTCCGTTTGTGACCTCCTAATTTTACAGTTCACGTGTATTTCTTTCTCTAGGGTCACTACTCCATCAAGAAAAGTGCTTCTTGGTTAGGTCTTGGTATGGATAATGTAGTCAGTGTAGAAACCGATGATAATGGTCGTATGCGAGCGAAGGCGCTCAGGGAAGCCGTTTCTGTGGCAAAGGCTTCTGGAGGTGAACCGTTTTTCGTCAATGCTACGGCTGGTACTACGGTTTTGGGTTCTTACGACCCTTTCGAGGAATTGGCGGACATATGTGCTGAGGAAGGTCTTTGGCTACATGTGGACGTAAGCATATATTAGTAATTTTTGTCCTTTCTTAGTCTTGTTCCATATATGGCCTTGAAATATATGTTGAATCTTTATACTTTATAACCATATATATTTCTAATCTTGCTTAGTTTGAGTATAAAGCAAAACAGATATATCTAAGTATGTAACGTTATTTTACACCATTTAAAGATGTATTTAAAAAAAAATCTTTATTTTTATGTATATCATATTTTATATGGTCATGTTCAGTGTATAGTTTTCTTTTCAAAAGCTTTAATTTTGATATACAACATTCTTTCTTCAGCCATTACCTGCTTCTATTATGATTCAGAAATTTTATTTTTAGATATCTAGGATCAGTTAGTCTTATTCCGTTTCTATTATATCGTTATATTCAATGACTATATTTGTATATATTGTCTTGTCTAACTTTACTCGAATTATGAGATTCATGTCAAACGCGTTGTTTTTCATACCAAAAACAACGCGTTTTGTATTGAATTTTAGGTTGCAGTAATTTTATATCTGTTTGCATCCTTGCAGTTGCATTTGTGTAATATCAAGTAAAAAGATCTGCCTCTGCCTACATATTACAAAATTATTTTATAACAATTAGTGTACTTGATGAGAGAATGGATGATATTCTCGCATATGGTGTATGTATGCTATGGTGTAGCACACACACACACACACACACACACACACACACACACACACACACGTATATATATATATATATATATATATATATATATATATATATATATATATATATATATATATATATATATATATATATATATATATATATATATATATATATATATATATATATATATATATATATATATATATATATATATATCAGGCACGTGCCATCAGTATGAAAATGTATCAAAATTCATTTGTTCGGGGTAGGCAGTGCCTACCCAGAGTAATTAATTTTAATACTGATGATGCGTCCCTGATATATATATATATATATATATATATATATATATATATATATATATATATATATATATATATATATATATATATATATATATATATATATATATATATATATATATATATATATATATATATATATATATATATATATATATATATATATATATATATATATATATATATATATGATAAGCAGTCTTTATTTTCTATTTAAAGGCATGCTGGGGTGGGACTGCCATAATGTCAAAAAAATACCAGTACCTTATGGCTGGTATCGACAGGTAAGTCCTCAACAAGAATTTGCTTGATATCTCGAAAATTCTTCAGACATGTCAATGGCTGACAAACAGTTTTCCTCTTCAGACGTATTTTTTTTCTTTCATTTTTGAAGGAAAACGTGTAAAAACATTTCTTTTGGCTTCATTTTAATTTTTTTTTTAATTTATATGTCGTTATCAATATCGTGTCATTCCAATACTGAGTTGGAAATGTAATATATGTCTGGACTGTAAGCGAACCAAGAGTTGCTGATTGCACAATTATTGTTGCTTTGCTTCTCTCCAGAGCTGACTCGGCTTCATGGAATCCTCACAAGATGTTGGGGGCTTCGCTGCAATGCTCCGCATTTCTTACGAAGCATAAGGTGTGTGTTGCCAATGAAACTTGACTACATAGTATAAAGAGTATAATCCCAGTTTCTTGGCTACTTGCAGAAAGACAATACAGAAGAGGGGCATCCCAGTCCCCCTGCCTTGCCCCATTTAATCGACATTCACGACACGCAAGGTAACACGGAGGTGGTCTTGTTTACCCACCATCCCAATGTGTTCAAGGAGCTAATAGGTATGCGTAGATGGTGATGAATGCGTATTTCTTGGCTAGTCCATCCCCCTTAGAAGGGGGAATGGGGCCATGTATATAGATATATAATCCCAGTACATATGTAATATATCAAAATTATTTAAAGCTCTCAACCAGTTTTCATTACAATAATAAATGTCCTATCCAGGCCACGGTAAAGTTCTCTAATTTGTAGCTAACTTTTATGGCAAATTAGCTTTACTGTACTGTATATGTAAAGCCAATATTTCATCTCCAATAACTGTAATAAATCATATGGGGACCTCACTAATACTGTCTCTGAGTAAAATAGCTATATGAGCCTAAAATTTCTCTAGAGTTTTCACAGTGAACAATAAATTCTGGAGTATTGTTTTCATGTAAGAACATGTCCAGCAGTAGCCCGTGAAATTAAGCGAAACTGAATATACAGTGATAAAGCATAAGCTTTCCTTGTCAGAAGCTCAAACTTATGGACATAATTTTTTTTTTTTAATTCAGGGCCTCTTACACGAATGCAATTCTGCAAGAGCCACGTATCTGTTCCAGCAAGACAAATATTATGATGTGAGCTATGACACAGGTGATAAAAGTGTGCAGTGTGGACGAAAAGTGGACGCATTCAAGCTCTGGGTCTTCATGAAACTACATGGGTTAGAGACTTTAGAAGCCCGTGTTGATGATGCTTTCAACACCTCTAGGTCAGTTCTTTCATAAGTACTGTGGCTTTAATATCCATATATGAGCTATGCAAATTATAATTCTCTTTACAGTGATAAAAACAAAGGAAAAGTAGCTTGCTCATGAAATCTTGCATTAACTAACAATAATGTCGTAGTGTGATGATTATATTTTAGTAAAATGAGTCTTTAACTGTTTGTCTCCCCCTAAAAAAAAAAAGGTATTTCTGTGAGCAAGTCAAGAAACGACCAGGATTTAAGTTGGTGTGTGAGCCACAGTGCACCAATGTCTGCTTCTGGTACATTCCTCCAAGTTTAAGAGATCAGCCTCAGACTGGGGAATGGTGGGTAAAAATTGCAAAGGTAAGTTATACAGTGTGGGGCTACAGAGTTAATGATCAGTGTCGAAATACATAAGGATGCTGTACATTACTATAACAGAGCCTTTAAGGTGCCAATATATGGTGCGATTTGGGACTGAGATGACTGGACTGATCTGGCTGGATGCAACTAGATTGGATTGTGTAACGGCTTGTAGTGGTCCTCAGATAGCCCATAGGCAATCCAGTGTGACTGGATCCAACCAGATCTGTTCGGTCGTCTCAAGGCCAAATCACACCATGTTAGGGCACCACTAGATCCTCAGTCAGTTTTGAACAAACCAGGGTGTGTTCCAAGCCAGGGTCAATGTAGAGGGTGGGTGTCTAGAAGGACATTCATTCAAAAAACTTTATGCCAAAATCAACAGTAGGCTCCAAGAATCTTGCATATGAGCATGGAAAACTTTGCAGATAAATATTAAGATGAATAAGCAAATATAGCACAGGAATTTTTTTCTTTAAGCACCATGGAGAACAAGCAAGCTAATCATGGTGGGACTGCTCAGATCTGGGACAGCCTCTAATTCATTGAGCTATGACTTTTATTTATTTATCTAATTTCTTCTCTGGTATTATTTTCGCAACAGGTAGCCCCAGAGCTCAAAACGCGAATGGTGATGAAGGGTAGCCTGATGATTGGTTACCAGCCTCTGGCTTATAAGAATCTGGTGAATTTCTTCCGAATGGTAACCACGTGTTATCCAACACCTACCGAGGAGGACATGGACTTCGTCATAGATGAAATTGAAAGATTGGGAGCCGAACTCTAACCTCATATTAGATATATATATATATATATATATATATATATATATATATATATATATAAATATATATATATATATATATATATATATATATATATATATATATATATATATATATATATATATATATATATATATATATATATATATATATATATATATATATATATATATATATATATATAGAGAGAGAGAGAGAGAGAGAGAGAGAGAGAGAGAGAGAGAGAGAGAGAGAGAGAGAGAGAGTACATTTTAACGAATGCTTGTATGACACCATATATATATATATATATATATATATATATATATATATATATATATATATATATATATATATATATATATATATATATATATATATATATACCCTTAGATATAATAAAAAATAAAAGAAATAGACATAAGCTTTAATTGATATTATATATTACTATCATTATAGTTGTTAGCTAAATTATTTCCGATGTTCTTCTTCTTCTTCTTCTTCTTTTTCTTCTTCTTCTTCTTCTTATTATTATTATTATTATTATTATTATTATTATTATTATTATTATTATTATTATTATTGTTATTATTGTTATTATTATTATTATTATTATTATTATTATTATTATTATTATTATTATTATTATTATTATTATTATTATTATTATCATTACTATTATTATTATTATTATTATTATTATTATTATTATTATTATTATTATTATTATTATTATTATTATTATTATTATTGCAACCTTAGGCCTAAAAAATTCCGAAAACCACCTCTTTTGTATTTGAAGAAATAAAAATTAGTAAGGATTGTACACATGATTAAAAATGCAAAAACAAATACTTAAACCTAAAGAGTATAAATAAGGAGACAATAAAATTGATAGTTAATTATGTTGGGCACCGTCTTTTGTTCAGTATATCCATGTACGGAATGTTATACACATCTCGTGAACATTTTTGACATAACTAACACATTGTTGTGTTAATTTTAGCAATATGCTCTGCCTCTGTGATAATGACATAAAGTGTAATACATATATATCAATATTTGTAATACTTTATTTCAGTTGCAAAGAGGTATATATATATATATATATATATATATATATATATATATATATATATATATATATATATATATATATATATATATATATATATATATATATATATATATATATATTATGTGCGTGTTAAATGTAAATGTAATTTTCATGCAACTAGCAATAAGATATAAAGTGTGATTAAGGATATCAAAACAATAATTGAATATGATTTCTTAAAACTTAGTTATCCTTGTTTGTAATAAATCATTGAAGATATTTTATTATTATTATTATTATTATTATTATTATTATTATTATTATTATTATTATTATTATTATTATTATTATTATTATTATTATTATTATTAGTAGTAGTAGTAGTAGTAGTAGTAGTAGTAGTAGTAGTAGTAGTATAGTAGTAGTAACTGTAGTAGTGGTATTAATAGTAGTATATCCTCTTACGTTGTAACCCCTGATAATTTTGTCCGTGTGTTGGGAACACCATTAAATATGTGTGAGCATCTATATTTTAATTGTCATAAAATTTTATTAAAAGTAAAATAAAACGAAAACAAGGAAGAACTACATAAAGAAGAGGCATCGGCATGTGTTAGAGCAAGATGATATTTCAACAGACATGTGCTTTGAATTAAGACATAGCATTCTTCTTTTTACCAACACACTCATCTTTGCCTCTCTACCACACTTCCCAATCCCATGAACAGTTGACCCCTAATAATTAAACTCCTCCACCTTTCCCACCTCTACTTCACCACCCACCCTCTCATTTACACTTCTTTACTGTCTCTTGATATAAGACATATTATTGGAAGCAAAGAAAGCACGAGCCATGAGGAAATACAAAAGACTAGCAATTGCATGAACGAGTAAGCCACTGCAACCTTACTATCCTGTAGTTAACTAAAGTTATACAGTGTGGGGTTCGATCCTACCACCTAACGGCTGTTTGGAATCTAAGTAAAAAGAGTGGGATACATCCATTCATCTCGACGCATCATCAGCCAAAATAATACTTATAGCAAAAAAAACAAAAAACAGTAATTTCTACGACAGAGAGTAAGAAGAGTAAAGTCAGTGGCCAGAGCCTAAAAGTGAAAAATAAGATAAACTGAAGAGGAACCAGAATAATGTCCTGGTAATGACACATGTGGAGCCGCATAAACACACTGTCCAACCAAACCAGCTGTTCAGAAGTAAAATCAGATAGTTTACCTTGCCTAAACTCGGAATAAATTGATGCAAACTTGGCGTCATAAAGAGTATGATGCTACAAGAAATGGTATTTTGTTGTGTGGATTTCCTTAATATCAATGGAGAAGGACGATGTCGCGGTGTAATCCCACCAGTTGTCGCCAATTGTCATGTGAGCACTATTTCACACAAGGGTTATCGACATGGTGGGATTTTCATCCTACTATTTTACACCAATAATTGTGGTGTTCTTTTATTTTTGTAGCGTGGTTGGTGACAACAGATAAGCATCTTCTTGATATGGGTTTTATTTCTAGCTTACACTTAATTCCTCAGAGCTCCAATTACTACAGTTCCTGTCACGAACGATTCCAGATTCCCGCCCCCAAGGGGGAGACTGTTAAGCCGTGGACGTCACGTCTGCCTCGGACAAGATCTGACCTCTCACTGACTAGGCTCTCTTGTGCTACTCATTGCGATTGGTGGGCATTGTGGTCGTCACTGCCACCCGGCACTTGCAGGCATCTCTGAAATGCCTTGTGAGGCTATAGGCATCTTTAATTGCCTTACGACACTCGTCACTACCAAACTGAAATATCTCATATTACAGACTGAATCATAAATACTTCTATGAGAGCCTTACAATTTTCTAACTATCATTATTTTACAAAAACGGGGCAGAACTATCTAAGAAACTGACTTATGAGACTATTACAATCTCATACAATTATCTAAATAGATTACAATAATACCAAAATTACTATTCAAAAAACTGACAAAGAATAATCTGTTCTTTATAATAAGCATTGTAATCAAAATCACAAAATCAAACTTAACTATTCTCAATTGCAACATATAGCTAGAAACCATTGGCAAAATTTCTTATGAACAAAGCCAATTAAGCTATTTCATAAATTAAACAGTACACAATACATTTGGACATGGTGTATGCAAGCACTTTTACAGCAAAACATTTGTTATGGAGTGAAATGTTAAAAACATTTACAATTACAATATATAGCTAGTGAGCATTGGCAAAATTACTTAAGAACAAATATAGTTGTTATGGAGTGAAAAGTTGAAAACATTCACAATTACAATATGTAATTAATATTCATGGACAAGCTGATATGAGAATTCAGTGAACATAAATAAACATATTCGTCTATGATCTTTCTTCACAAAGATCAGGAGACGGGAAGATACGAGCTTTGGGCTCTTTCCCGTAAACACAATTAGGTAAGTACAATTAGGTAAGTACCACCTCTCAACCTAAGAACTAAATGAGGAGTGATTTCTTCTGCGAACTCAATGAACACAAAGATTAAATAAAGATTCAAAACAATGATAATATTGAAGCAAAATAATGATAATATTTAAGCAAAACAATGATGATATTTAAGCAAAACAATGATAATTTTTAAGCAGAAAACAACTTATTATGATTTTTGCAAATTGTACAATTTATCAATGGCACTTTTTCTAATAAACTTATATCTAAGGGAGACTCTGGGTTTTTTTTTCACTTAAAATTATCTTAAAGCTAGGAAAAAAAGAAAACAAAATATAAATTGTCTTTTCACATCGTGATCAAATACGGTGGGGACATTATCTTTCCCATTTTTTTTCAGTTCTAATACGTGGGGGAACATACTTTGTAATTTAACTAATAAGAGATTTTCCATACCCTTCCTTTCTCTTTTCACTACAGTTAGGACATGAATGGGGATTCTTTCTTTCCCACTTTTTATTTTTTTAAATTTTTCGGGGATTTTCATTTCCCCAGCAACCCCAAGGGTTATCATTACCTAGGACTTACCATTTCATTCTTCAGTTTTCACATCCCCGCTCGTCGTCTTCATTTGCAGGCCCAGGTTTGTACACGTGCCACGAATTCTCTTCTTCTCTGGAGACTGGCAAGACAAAAAAGGAGGGCGTCGATGCATCATCCAGCTTAACCGGAACCCCTTCCGCCCGGCTTCATTCGTTTCTTGAGGTGGCTCTTGAATATAATCACCTCTTACGAATACCTGCAATGCCACAGCGTCTCTCACTTCAGTAGCTGAAATACACGCTCACACTAAAGTGGATTCTCAGGACGAAAATTAGAGCCTAATGTCGCTAATACAAATACAAAAATAATACATATGACCTCTGCAAACAAAGAAAGGGCTTTTGTCTGCATCCGGAGGGTATATTTCGCCTCCCTGCATCTGCAGGCGATTGCAATCTCTCCCATGGGTAAAAGAGTCTGGTTTGTAAAAATCAAATGTGAAAATTGCAGGTCGGGGCTGCCGGGAAATAGGGTGGTAATGGAAAGTATGTGTTTACACCATTAGATTATTATTCCAAGATACTTAGGACTTAGCTGAAAAACTGATACATAATATTACTCTACTGTAGATATAAAAAAGAACAGTCATTAAATGCTGAAAAAAGCCACTAAAGAAATATTCTTATGAGCAGTGACTATAGTAACATCAAGCATGAATTCAAGCTAAAAGATACAAATCATTTGGTTACTGCTGATAGAATTCACTAAAATAACAATTATGCAAAAGGTCATGGAGTAATAGCAACAATAACAGTGAACATAATAATAATAATAATACTCAGGCATAGCAGCGCATGTGCAATTGAAACTGGCATTTCGAAGTAAGAACAGTCTTACACTCATACTTCACAACTATGCTCTTTCTAATATTGTCTCCTTTGCCTGTTCGAATTCCTGCAGTCATAATATATATATATATATATATATATATATATATATATATATATATATATATATATATATATATATATATATATATATATATATATATATATATATATATATATATATATATATATATATATATATATATATATATATATATGGAGCATAAGCATCAACTTTCTGGTTGCCCACTTTTGTCATTGGGAGCTTTATCTATTTTCTAAAACAGTTGCAATATGTGGCAGAAAAACTCATATAATAATCAGTTCTACTGATGTCTTATCGGTATTTATGCAATATCAGCATGCAAAAACTTATCAACTGAAATAAAACTTGGTTACACTTATCATCTAGCAAATTTGCAAAGAAATCTAAAAAGAATCATTGATCTTAATACTCTGTCAATACAGAGAAATTACATTTTTCAGTATGTAAAGGGTAAAAGGAGGAGAGAGAGAGAGAGAGAGAGAGAGAGAGAGAGAGAGAGAGAGAGAGAATATATTTTTCTTCAAGAAAAAAAAAAAACATATAATTTTCGCTTGTAAGGCCCTTCTTTATGACTTGACTTCCTGCCCAACTATACAAATGGACAGAGCGAAACTGCGATCATGTTCTAACATATAAAAAGAATAAAAAAACAAAACTTAGTGTACAACTGCAGAAACATCGAAGCATAAATCCATTTATTTCTGTTTAATATTACAAAGTACTTTATTGAAATGAGCATACGCATCCTTGTCTATTATGACAATCTTTTCTCTTTCTATAAATCAGAGGGTTGAGTCGAAGCACACACTCGCTATATGTCAACATACCCCTGATGAAATCAAAGCAAAATACTACAATCATATGTGATAATATGTCTACTACTATCAACAAAAGTACAATTATCTTTTCTTAAAAAACAAGTTAAAAGGAATTAAGTATTATCATTTTAAAATTTCAAACTCAACATATAAATTCTGGGAATCTCAATTTTCTTAATTAGCTCAATTGTAATTATAAATTTCATGACAATGATATTAATTAACAATAATTATCTCTAGATAATCTTTTTCAAAACTCTTTAATTATAATATATATCAAAGGGATACAGATATTAAAGATTTCTTCAACACAAAAAAAACTATATAAAAAAAACAGGTATCTGAAAGATTATAAAAAGTTTGTCTCTGTGTATGCATTAATAAAATAAAAAAATCATATTTCATTTGCAACATTAAAGAATGCATTTTGCTTAAGTTTCATAATCTCTTAAGGAGCTGTACATGAAAAATTAATATATATATATATATATATATATATATATATATATATATATATATATATATATATATATATATATATATATATATATATATATATATATATATATATATATATATATATATATATATATATATATATATATATATATTATTCTACTATCTCAAATTTGAATTTTTTCGAGTTACTATTGAACAGAACTACCTCAGAAGACAGGGGGGAGTTATACATTTTTTCTCCTTTGCATACTTACAGTCGAGTAGGTATTTAACTAACTTCTTTTTTACTCTCTTTCCTTTTCCTACCCAAAAATACTGCCCAATATCTGTCTTCTGGCCTTCAACTGGCTAGTTTCACGGGGAATTTTGCGTGTAGGAGCTGTTCCTCCCCTGTCTCTTTGGTTTCTGGATCAACTTCGTCTCCTTCAAATACAGGAAGCGGGCTGTTGACATTCTTGTTGTCATTTCTTTTGAATTCACACTCCCTTCTTCATGACAAAGCGGAAATAATTTTGACAAACATTATTATGGCTAAAACTTTCAGTTTTATTTTATCAATCTAACATATCCCTTCGGACAAATAATGTATATACTGCAGCTAGAAAGGAAAATAAAGAATCATTCATAGATTCACGTCCATTATCATGTAATATCTATCTTGGAATTCTCGGAAATCGGATAATAATCTCATTGGCGGAGTAGGGGCCGAAAATAAAACAAATAGAACTTGCAGCTCAACCATATCTGGGCAGGTGGAGAGTCCCTTTCTCAAAAATATCCCTCAATCGATATCGCAACAGCTACATCACTTCCCATAAAAATACGCTGATATGGCCTGCACAAATACCCGGTGGAGCAGGGGAACGATCCTTGCAAACTCCTTCCCCATCGGTCTTTGCCACGATTTCATCGACGAGAACAACCCCCCCATTATACCCCCCAGTCAGTCACACCCATTCTCCCTTGCACTCGACACTTTCAGGATACTCATACCCGTTCTCTCTGTATACTTCCCTTATACTTACAATGCACTGGTTCCCCTCCCCCACAACTCTGAAGGAGTGGATGTCTAATATCTCGGTTGGGCCGCATGGTCACATGACTGCTGCACCAGTCCTAGATCCCCATCACTCCCACGAGGGTGCGTTATGGCTACACAATAACTTTCTTTCCTCCAACACTGAGGGCATGAGCTTGTTGGCGGTCTCTCGAGGCGTATCCCTTACGGCTATTAGACCCCATTCTTTCTCCCCTCTAAGCTATGTTAGGGTTACACAAAGTGCCCCCCCCTACCCCAGCAGGCACAGATTCACTCGAGTTTACTCTTATTTTCGAATGCTTAGCGCGAAATTAAAAAAAACTCATATCTAAATAATACCACAAATTTTCCCTATTCTTCAAAAAGGCATGCTACACAAGTATTTTGCTATAAATTTCTTCATCATAACAACATTAGAAGAACGATCTGTCATTTCTGCCTTTTTCTTGCCAAAATATAACCCCCGCTAAAAAGAAAACAAAAAAAAAGAAAGAAAGTTGATAACAGGCACACGGAGTTTCTCACTCGATTTCTTACACATTAAGAGATTAATATAAAAAAGATTTTACATGTACATTAAACCTTTTCAATTAAAATCAATACATTTGCCTTCTTAATATCAACTTAGGCATTAATACAAGTAAATTGAACACACTTCAAACTCAATTTCTCATTATATTATTCAAATAATAAAAAAATGAAGTTTATTACTGCTTATAGCTATTAGTGCAAATTATCCATATTAGTAATGGGTACAGAAATTCTACTATTATTAACTTATTAGGGCCACACCTTTCATAGACGGGTTGGCTGAGTCAAAGCATAACTACAATGTAAAATGACGGCATCCGCCGACCTCAATTTCTTTTAATAATGGTACCATTATTCACTGGATACAGATCACAAGTACTTAGCTATTTTTAGAAACTGCTTGAAGAACATCACGGCTGCAGGCAATGGTGGAGGGAGTTCTTCTTTCTTCTGGGCGCAGGAGGTTCCCGCCAACTTCTCCATCTCTCGCATAAAATCGACGAATCGCCATCTTCTTGGTTGGATCCGGCAACAAATACTTCTGGCAAGGGGCTTCTTCACTCAAAGCCCCAGTCACACTTTGGCTCACTGTGACGGTGGCGTCCATTAAGGCACGTCGTTGTACTTTTACTGTGGGGGACCTTGCCAATACGGGGAGAGCGACTGGTTCTGGTAACATGATGCTGTTGGAGAAGGGGGAGCTCGGACTTTCTCGGCGTCGCTCTCTCACTGCTTGTAATCGTCTAGAAGTTTCTTCATCACTCGAACATTTCTTCCATAGATGCTATATATTTTTTCTTCTGTATTTTTAATTCTTCTTTCTCTTCGTTGAAGTATCATCGTGGATTGATACCGAGCTGTACACCAATTGTCGTGGTGTAATCCCACCAGTTGTCGCCAATTGTCGTGTGAGCACTATTTCACACAAGGGTTATAGACATGGTGGGATTTTCATCCTACTATTTTACACCAATAATTGTGGTGTTCTTTTGTTTTGGTAGCGTGGTTGGTGACAACAGATAAGCATCTTCTTGATATGGGTTTTATTTCTAGCTTACACTTAATTCCTCAGAGCTCCAATTACTACAGTTCCTGTCACGAAACGATTCCAGATTCCCTCCCCTAAGGGGGAGACTGTTAAGCCGTGGACGTCACATCTGCCCCGGACAAGATCTGACCTCTCACTGACTAGGCTCTCTTGTGCTACTCATTGTGATGGGTGGGCATCGTGGGCGTCACTGCCACCCAGCACTTTTAGGCATCTCTGAAATGCCTTGTGAGGCTATAGGCATCTTTAATTGCCTTATGACAACGGGTAAATAATAAATCTTTATAAATAAAAAAATACTATGATATTTAGGAGGCATTCCTTGAGAAAAAGGGAGACTGGAATTGTACAGATTTTAAAAGAAGGTATATTTACATGTATCAAGATCATGCATGTTTTTTTTTACATCATGAAGCTCATACAAGTAACAGTTTACTTAAAGAACATCCAAAATTGATCCCATAGTATAGTTAGCAAAGAGATTATATCCTCTACTACAACAGGTAGTAGAGTAAGGGCGGTAGAATACTACCTCCGTGTTCCCCTGTGTGTAGTAAAAGTCGACTAAATGGGTCGGGCCAGGGGAGAATGGGAATCCCCTCCTCTGTATTGCTTTCCTACAAATAGTCAAGAGACGTGGGGGTATTCTAGTAGGTGAGATCCAGCCAGAGCCCTAGTAATTGAGAGTCTGAATGTGCGTGGTTGTGGTAAAAGGAAAAGTAAGAGGGAGGAAAAAGGGATATGTTTGTGGAGAGAAAGATGGATGTGCTTGCACCGAGTGAAACTAGGATATAAGAGAATGGTGTGGTGACATTTGGAAGGGTGGTAGATAGGTTGTCTGGAGTTGAGAGAGGGAGTGGTTCCATCGGTAAATGTGGGAGTGGTTCCATCAGTAAATGAAGAGATGAGTAGGTGTTTGGTGGAATGGAAGGAAGTATCATCTCAAATAATAGTGGCCAAATGAGACTGGGATGCGAGGCTTGGGCGTTTGTGAGCACATATGACTCTGGCAGTGAAGGAAATGAGGAAGAAAGAGAAGAATTTTGGATGATATGAAACGAGTGTATGGAAGACCTGGTAATAAATGGGAATGAGCTCCTAATGGAAGATTTTAATGCTAGAGTAGGAATGAGACAGTGGATGGTGTGATTGGGAAGTATGGAGTAGCTAGTAGGAATGAGAGTTGAGAGAAAATTATAGAAATGTGCACTGAGAGAGAGCTATTGATTGCCAATACTGTACTTAAATAGAAGGATGTGCACAAGTATACATTGGTCAGGGTAGATAATGGTAGAGTAGGTGACAGGGCATGAATACATTATGTTGTGGTGGACAGGAGGATGATTAGAAGAATACTGAAGGTGAATGTACTGAAAGGTGCTAGTGGCGGAATACCTGATCGTACTTGAGTGGAAAGTAGAGTGGGAGTGGGAGAAAAGTGGAGAAAGAGAAAAAGAGAGAGAGGAGGAGAGGTGCTAAAAGTGATTGAACTGAATAAGAAGAGAGAGACTGTGACCATAAGGCTAGTCTGAGGAATGTGTGGAATGTAGTGAAAGGGAAATTAGAAGAAGAACTGGAAGAAGAATGGGGTTGTTTCAAGGAGGAAGTTAAGAAGTGTGCAGATGCAGTGTGCAGAAGGAGATTACCAAGTTGAAGTAAGAGGAAAGGTAGTGAATGGTGGAATGAGCAGGTGAGTTCAGTAGTAGCTGAAAAGAAGCAGGCAATTGAGGTATGGCATCAGTTAGGTAATGTTTAGTCTATGAAAGGCACAGTGCAAAGTGGAAGTTAGCAAAGCGCGTGGTGAGCGAGGCAAAGAGAAAAGCGAATGTAAGGTATAACAGATGCGTGTCGCAAAATTTTGAAAGGAATAAAAAGATATTTTGGAAGGAGGTGCAACAGTGAGGAGTGGTGAGTCTGGTAGGTAGGAGAGGGTGAAAGGAGCAGATGAGCAATTGCTAGTAGAAGAAAAAAGGTGAAAGAGAGATGGGTTGAGTATTTCAAGAAATTACTAAATCAGGAAGATGATGGTGAGGCAGATATTATGGCTGTGGGAAATGAATGGAGAATGCCAATGTTAGAGAGATAAAAAGAAGAAGAAGTACATCTGGCATTGAAAGCAATGGAAGCAGGTAAAGCACCAGGGATAGATGGACGTCATGTTAAATGTTTGTCAGAGATGGGGAGGCATTAGTAGAGTGGATGCTTAGGTTGTTGAATGCATATTTCAAGAAAGGGAGGGTCCCAGTTGATTGGAGGAGTGCATGTGCAGTTTCACTTTATAAATGGAAAGGAGGTAAGCATGAGTGTAGTACTTTTAGAGGAATTAGTTTGTTGAGTGTAAATGGTAAGGTATAAGGAAGAGTGTTAATCGAGAGAATTAAGAAAGGTACTGAGAGCTTGATAGGGGAAAAGCAGTGTATATTCAGGAGAGGAAGAGGATGTGTGGATCAGGTATTTGTGATAAAACAGGTGTGTGAGAAGTTCTTAGAGGAAGGTAGGGATGCTTTTTGGGCCTTTATGGACTTAGAGAAAGTGTATGGCAGGGTTGATAGAGAGGGGTTGTGGAGTGTGTTGCATTTATATGAAATAATTGGAAGTTTGTTGAATGCGGTCATGAGGTTTTACATGAATAGTAGAGCATGTGTGAGATTCGGGAATGGTATGAGTGAATGGTTTGAGATGAATGTATGGTTACGTCAAGGTTGTGAAATGTCACCATTGTTGCTTAATGTGTATAAGGATGGATGGAGTAGTATGGGAAGTAAATGAAAGAATATTAGACAAAAGCAGAGAACTAGAGAGTGAATGTGGAAGGTTGTGGAAATTCAATCAGCTTCTATTTGCAGATGATACTGTATTGGCAGCTGATACTGAGCATAAACTCTATCATTTGGTGACTGAGTTTGATAGGGTGTGTGAAAAAAAGGAAGTTTGTAGTGAATATTGGTAAAAGTAAAGTCATGAGATGCACGAAGAGTGTTAATGTTGGCAGACTGAATGTAGGAGTGAATGAGGAGTTGCATGAAGAAGCTGAGAGTTTTAAGTATATGAGGTCGCACGTATCGAGGAGTGGACAAGTAGATGCTGAGGTAAGTCATAGAGTGAGGGAAATGAGTAAATATCTAGGTTGGTTAAAAAGTGTAATGAGAAATAGGTAATTGGGAATGAATGCAAAGAGAAGGATATATGGAGGTGTAATTGTGCCAACGGCAATGCATGGAGCAGAAACTTGGAATGCAGGAACAAGTTGAAGGTACTGGAGATGAGGTGTTTGAAAAGTATGATTGGTGTATCTAAAATAGATATATTAAGAAAAGATATATATATATATATATATATATATATATATATATATATATATATATATATATATATATATATATATATATATATATATATATATATATATATATATATATATATATATATATATATATATATATATATCATCTTCATCAAATCTTTTGGCTTCTCCATTCACGGATTGCCACAGAGGATCAATTGTCTCCATATCAACTTATCCCCTGCGTCCTCTTCTGTCATACTACAAACTCTCCTGTCCTCCCTTACCACATCCATAAATCTCCTCTTTGGCCGATTTTTTATTTGTGTATGTGTGTGCATGTGTAATTACCAAATTGTGTTTACGTAACTTCACTTCTCCCGGCCGGTTACATTTTTAACTCAATGATACTTATCGTCTTTGTCCTTAAAACTATAAATTGAATTAGCATTAACTACCTCCTCGTTTAGCAATTCGAATTACCAACTACTCTTTCATTAAAAAAGTACTTCCTTATATTCTGAAAATAAGTTTTCATACTATGCTTCAAACTACGACTTCCAGTTCTAGAGACAGCCAAATCAAAATATCGATCCCTATCCATTCTGTCAAAACCATGAAGGAATATAAAGCCCCTCAGCATACCCCCTTATTCTTCTAGCTTCGAGTGATATATGTCTAATTCCTTCAGCCTTTCCTCCTAACTGAGATTGCATATTTCTGGCATCAGTGTCGTGGGATGTCTTTGAACTTATTCCAGCTTATTTATTTTCTTTTTCATGTGCGGGTTCAAAAAAATGGGCTGCAAATTCAAGCTTTGGCCTCATATTTCCTTGTCCATGTGTCTGAAGGTTATCTTACATTTCCTAAGAAAGTACTTGCAGGCCTTACTATGTCATTTATATGCATTTCCTGTAAGTCTGGCTTACTTCATCATAAAAGTCTATTAAGTTTGTTAATTTTGATCTGCCTTCTCTGAAGCTATGTTGTCTCCCTGACAAAAAGCTGAAGGATTCCAAGTGAGAGATGTGTTTTCTTAGTAGTTTTTTCATAGCTTTGCAAAATATGCTGGTCAAGGAAACAGGCCTATAGCTTAGAGCTGTATCCCTCCTTCCTTATTGAAGATAGGTACTGCGTTCGATTGTTTCCAGCATCCTAGAAACTCCCCAGATTCTAGTGACTTTTCAAATATGATGCGTGTGTATGTGTGTGTGTGATTACCTAATTGTGATTACCTAAATGGGTTTACGGGAAAGAGCCCAAAGCTCGTATCTTCCCGTCTCCTGATCGGTTCCATTTTCTACTTAGTGATACTTATCATACCTGTCCTTAAAACTATTGATTGAGATAGCATTAACTACATCCTCGCTTAGCCAATTCCAGTTATCCACTACTATTACACTGAAAATATATTTCCTTACATCTTGCAAAGAAGTTTTCTTACGAAGCTTCAAACTATGACCTCTAGTTCTAGAGCCAGCCATATCAAAATATCGATCCCTATCCACTCTATCATAACCATGAAGGAATTCAAAGACTACCACCATATCCCCCATCAATCTTCTAGCTTCGAGTGATGGTAAGTCTAATTCCCTCAGCCTCTCATTATAACTGAGATTGCGTATTTCTGGCACCAGTTTCGTAGCATGTCTTTGAACTTTTTCAAGCTTAGCTATGTGCTTTTTCAAGTGCGGATTCCAAAAGGGGCCTGCATATTCGAGTTTTGGCCTCACATAGGTTACATAAATTTTTCTGAACATTTCCTTGTCCATGTGCCTGAAGGCTGCCCTTACATTTGATAAGAATGCATATGCTGCCCTACTATCCCATTCATATGTATTTCTGGAGACAAATCTGCCAGTATGTTGACTCCTAGATCTCTCTCATTTTCTGTCTCTTGAAGATGTACTCCAGCCACCGACTAGTCAAGCTTGGGCCTTCTTGCACTTGTACCCATTCTCATTACTTTACATTTTGAAGTATTGAATTTCATTAGCCACTTTTCTGACCACTCATGCAGACTATTTAGATCTTCCTGAAGTTCTCTACCATTGTTCTCATTTCTTACTTTCTTCACAATCTTTGCATCATCTGCAAACATATTCATGAATGAATTTACAGATTCTGGTAGGTCATTTACATATATAAGGAGCAAAAGTGGCATTAAAACTGAACCCTGTGGAACTCCACAATTAACTCTTCTCCATTCAGACACTGAGTGTCTTACTCTAACCCTCTGTTCCCTTCCTTCTAAGTAAGTTTTTATCCATTCCAAGAAATTTCCACCTATTCTAGCCATTGCTTGCAGCTTCCTAATAAGTCTCCCATGTGGAACAGTGTCAAACGCTTTCTGGAAGTCAAGGAATATGCAATCTGCCCAGCCCTCTCTTTCCTGTAAGATTTGGCTTACCTCATCATAAAATTATAATTAGTTTGTTACTGTTGATCTACCTTCTCTGAAGCCATGTTGCCTCACTGACAAAAAGTTGAAGGATTCCAAGTGAAGAGAGATATGTTTCCTTAGTAGTTTCTCCATAACTTTGCAAACTATGCTGGTCAAGGAAACTGGTCTATAGTTCTGAGCCGTATCCCTCCATCCCTTTTTGAAGATAGGTATCACGTTTGCTTGTTTCCAGCATCTTGGAATCTCCCCTGACTCCAGTGACTCTTTAAATATGATACTTAGTGCCACTGATATTGAGTTTGGGCATTTTTTAAGTACATGAGGGGATATGTCATCAGGACCTGTGGCTTTATGAACATCTAACTCCATCAGCGCCTTGCATACCTCTGTGGCTGTAAGGTTAATGTTCTCTAATACCGACCCTTGAGCTTCTATCACTGCAATCTGAGGGGGTGGGGTATTTTCTACAGTAAATACTGACTGAAACTCCTTGTTCAATTCTTTGCAGATTTCTTCATCCGTCTCAGTGATGCTTCCATCCTCTCTCTTAAGCCTTAAAACCTCTTCTTCTACCTTCAGTTTTCCTCTGATAAAGCTGTGAAAAAGCTTGGGATTTTCTTTAGCCTTCCTGGTGATGTCCCTCTCATAGTCTCTCTCTGCCTCTCTTCTTTTACTTAGGTAGTCATTTCTTGCTCTTTTGTAGGTTTGCCAGCATTTATGATTTTTCTCCTCCTATACCTTTTCCAGCATTTGTCTCTCCACTCCTAAGATCTTGTGATTACCTAATTGTGATTGCCTAATTGGGTTTACGGGAAAGAGCCCAAAGCTCGTATCTTCCCGTCTCCTCATCGGTTCCATTTTATACTTAGTGATACTTATCATTCCTGTCCTTAAGACTATGGATTGAGATAGCATTAACTACCTTCTCGCTTAGCCAATTCCAATTATCAACTACTCTTACACTGAAAAAGTATTTTCTTACATCCTGCAAAGAAGTTTTCTTACGAAGCTTCAAACTATGACCTCTAGTTCTAGAGCCAGCAATATCAAAATATCGATCCCTATCCACTCTATCATAACCATGAAGGAATTTGAAGACTGTCACCATATCCCCCTCACTCTTCTAGCTTCGAGTGATGGTAAGTCTAATTCCCTCAGCCTCTCATCATAACTGAGATTGCGTATTTCTGGCACCAGTTTCGTGGCATGTCTTTGAACTTTTTCAAGCTTAGCTATGTGCTTTTACAAGTGCGGATTCCAAAAGGGGCTTGCATATTCGAATTTTGGCCTCACATAGGTTGCATAAATATTTCTGAACATTTCCTTGTCCATGTGCCTGAAGGCTACCCTTACATTTGATAAGAATGCATATGCTGCCCTTACTATGCCATTTATATGTATTTCTGGAGACAAATCTGCCAGTATGTTTACTCCTAGATCTCTCTCATTTTCTGTCTCTTGAAGTTGTACTCCAGCCACCGAGTAGTCAAGCTTGGGCCTTCTTGCACTTGTACCCATTCTCATTACCTTACATTTTGAAGTATTGAATTTCATTAGCCACTTTTCTGACCACTCATGCAGATTATTTAGATCCTCCTGAAGTTCTCTACCATTGTTCTCGTTTTTTACTTTCTTCACAATCTTTGCATCATCTGCAAACATATTCATGAATGAATTTACAGACTCTGGTAGGTCATTTACATATACAAGGAACAAAAGTGGCCCTAAAACTGAACCCTGTGGAACTCCACTACTAACTCTTCTCCATACAGACACTGAGTGTCTTACTCTAACCCTCTGTTCCCTTCCTTCTAAGTAAGTTTTTATCCATTCCAAAACATTTCCACCTATTCTAGCCATTGATTGCAGCTTCCTAATAAGTCTCCCATGTGGAACAGTGTCAAACGCTCTCTGGAAGTCTAGGAATATGCAATCTGCCCAGCCCTCTCTTTCCTGTAAGATTTGGCTTACCTCATCATAAAATTCTAATAAGTTTGTTACTGTTGATCTACCTTCTCTGAAGCCATGTTGCCGCACTGACAAAAAGTTGAAAGATTCCAAGTGAAGAGAGATATGTTTCCTTAGTAGTTTCTCCATAACTTTGCAAACTATGCTGGTCAAGGAAACTGGTCTATAGTTCTGAGCCGTATCCCTCCTTCCCTTTTTGAAGATAGGTATCACATTTGCTTGTTTCCAGCATCTTGGAATCTCCCCTGACTCCAGTGACTTTTTCAATATGGTACTTAGTGCCACTGATATTGAGTTTGCGCATTTTTTAAGCACATGAGGGGATATGTCATCAGGACCTGTAGCTTTATGAATATCTAAATCCATCAACGCTTTGCATACCTCTGTGGCTGTAAGGTTGATGTTCTCTAATACCAGCCCTTGAGCTTCTATCACTGCAATCTGAGGGGGTGGGGTATTTTCTACTGTAAATACTGACTGAAACTCCTTGTTCAATTCTTTGCAGATCTCTTCATCCGTCTCAGTGATGCTTCCATACGCTCTCTTTGGCCTTAAAACCTGTTCTTTTACCTTCAGTTTTCCTCTGATAAAGCTGTGGAAAAGCTTGGGATTTTCTTTAGCCTTCCTGGTGATGTCCCTCTCATAGTCTCTCTCTGCCTCTCTCCTTTTACCTAGGTAGTCATTTCTTGCTCTTTTGTAGGTTTGCCAGGCATTTATGTTTTTTCTCCTCCTATACCTTTTCCAGCATTTGTCTCTCCACTCCTTAGCTCTTTTACACCCATTATCGAACCATTTCTCTCTGGCATGAATTACACCTACTTTGGTGACAGGTATGCAGCAATCTACTATCTTCCCATATTTCTCACAAAAGATGTCATACATTTCTTGTACAGATTTGTTGTAAAATAAGGTTCTCCAGTCAATAACTGCAAAAAGCTCATAAATTTTGATGTAATCTCCTTTCGGATAGTTCCTCCTCATGTCCTCAGTGCCTCTACTCTCAGGAAGAATGTCTTCAATGATATACTCCATCAACAACACACAGTGGTCACTCTTTCCAATTGGTGGTTCATACTCAATTTTTTCAATATCCAACACATTATCTGTGAACACTAGATCAAGTAGTGATGGCTCATCCCCACCCCTGGCCCTTGTTGGTTCCATTACATGTTGGTGTAGGAAATTCCCTTGTTCGCAATCTAGGAATCTTGCCCCGAATGAGTCCTCACCACTGTGTGGGTCAAGATTTATCCAATCTATCTCTTTATGATTAAAGTCTCCCATAATCAAAATCCTACATTTTTTTTCCTGTGTGCGTGTGTGTGTGTGTGTGTGTGTTTGTGTGTGTGTGGTGTGTGTGTGTGTGTGTGTGTGTGTGTGTGTGTGTGTGTGATCACCTAATTGTGCTTACTGGAAAGAGTCCCAAGCTCGTAACTTCCTGTCTCGTGGTCCATTCCATTTTGTACTTAGTGATACTTATCATACTTGTCCTTAAAACTATGAATTGAGTTAGCATTAACTGCCTCCTTGCTTAGCGAATTTCATTGTCAACTACTTCTGCACTAAAAAGAGGACTTCCTTACATCCTGCAAAGAAGTTTTCTTGCGAAGTTTTAAACTATGACCTCTAGTTCTAGAGCCAGCCATATCAAAATATCGATCCCCATCCTCTCTGTCATAACCATGAAGGAATTCTAAAACAGTCACCATATCCCCTGTAATTCTTTCTTCGACTGATGGTAAGTCCTACTCCCTGTGTAAGTGTTAACGATCTATTATTCTATATATATAAAAAAGCCATATTATACAAATAAGCCCCTCTTCTAAAATAATACCACACACACACACACACACACACACACACACAGAATATGGATGGAGAAAGGAAAGAGAATGAAACACTCAGAGAACAAATAAGATCTTTGGAGGAAGCAAATAAAGCACAAGGGCAGGAGAGAAAGGAACTAGAAAAAAGAATAAAGAAGCTGGAAGGGGAAAAGAGTCAACTAGAATCTAGAATTTCTAAACAAGAAGATAAAAACAAACAGCTAAATGACAACCTAAAGGAATTAGATGTTAGTTCACTGCTCTCTTCTGAGAGAGACGAAATTGCTGCTTGGAATGTTCAGATTAAGGAAAACATTGAACAGTTCAGAAAAGAGTTCCAGGAGCTGAATATGGAAAATGATGCCATAAAAACGTCCTTTGCTGATGCACTAAAGGGGAATGTGGCAGTAAAAGAGGCTGTAAAGGTGGTGGCACTGGAAAACATACAAACAGTTGACTATAAAGAGACAGTAATCGAAAAAATGAAAGACGTTGTGATGGAAAGGGCAAACCCACTCATCAGACAGGCACTTGATAAGGAGAAGACAGTGGTAATCTCAGGCATAAGTGAATCCCAGGAGCCAACATGGCAGGGGAGACTTGAAGAAAATAAAGGTAGCGTTGTAGACCTGATAAGAAAGCTTGGAGTAGTATGTGGTCCTGAGGATATTGTAAACATACACCAACTAGGTAAATATTCGAGGGAAGGAAAGCCGAGACCAACAAAAGTAACCTTTGAGAGAGGGGAAACATGTAGGGAAATATTGTTGAGAAAAAAAAGTCTAAAAGACCTTCAAGAATGCAAAGAAGTGTTCATTAGACGATACAGAACACAGGAAGAGATGGGAAAGATCAAAAACTTGTTGCAAGAGGCAAGAAGGTTAAATGATGAAAGAAATGAAGAAGAGAAGAAAAATTTTCGTTACAGAATACTTCCAGACAAAGGGGAGATAAAGAAGATAATGACAGAAGATCAGGGGATGGGGCCTCATTAAGATTGTTATACACAAATGCTGATGGATTAGCTGGTAAGGCAGTAGAATTAAAAGATAGGATCCACAACAGTAAGGCAGATATAGTAGCAATTACAGAGACTAAGTTGAGTGAGGACATAAACAGTGTCACAGTTTTTCCTAAGGGCTTCAGAATACTAAGGGTCGAAAGATCTGAGAGGACTGGTGGAGGGATAGCACTGCTCATAAGTGAGAGGATTCAAGTTGAAGAAATAAACTTGGCTATAGAAAGTGAGTTCAGGGAATTTCTTGTTGCTCGCATAAATACTGGGTCAGAGAGCATTATAATAACTGTTGTATACAACCCACCAAGGAACCAAAATAGGCTTGAAATTTATGAGGAAAGTCATATAGGTACTATTGAAGTCATAAACTCAGTTGTTAACATGGCACGGGAGAAAAAATGTAGGATTTTGATTATGGGAGACTTTAATCATAAAGAGATAGATTGGATAAATCTTGACCCACACAGTGGTGAGGACTCATTTGGGGCAAGATTCCTAGATTGCGTACAAGGGAATTTCCTACACCAACATGTAATGGAACCAACAAGAGCCAGGGGTGGGGATGAGCCATCACTACTTGATCTAGTGTTCACAGATAATGTGTTGGATATTGAAAATATTGAGTATGAACCACCAATTGGAAAGAGTGACCACTGTGTGTTGTTGATGGAGTATATCATTGAAGACATTCTTCCTGAGAGTAGAGGCACTGAGGACATGAGGAGGAACTATCCGAAAGGAGATTACATCAAAATGAATGAGCTTTTTGCAGTTATTGACTGGAGAACCTTATTTTACAACAAATCTGTACAAGAAATGTATGACATCTTTTGTGAGAAATATGGGAAGATAGTAGATTGCTGCATACCTGTCACCAAAGTAGGTGTAATTCATGCCAGAGAGAAATGGTTCGATAATGGGTGTAAAAGAGCTAAGGAGTGGAGAGACAAATGCTGGAAAAGGTATAGGAGGAGAAAAAACATAAATGCCTGGCAAACCTACAAAAGAGCAAGAAATGACTACCTAAGTAAAAGGAGAGAGGCAGAGAGAGATTATGAGAGGGACATCACCAGGAAGGCTAAAGAAAATCCCAAGCTTTTCCACAGCTTTATCAGAGGAAAACTGAAGGTAAAAGAACAGGTTTCAAGGCTAAAGAGAGCGGATGGAAGCACCACTGAGACGGACGAAGAGATCTGCAAAGAATTGAACAAGGAGTTTCAGTCAGTATTTACAGTAGAAAATACCCCACCCCCTCAGATTGCAGTGATAGAAGCTCAAGGGCCGGTATTAGAGAACATCAACCTTACAGCCACAGAGGTATGCAAAGTGCTGATGGATTTAGATGTTCATAAAGCTACAGGTCCTGATGACATATCCCCTCATGTGCTTAAAAAATGCGCAAACACAATATCAGTGGCACTAAGTATCATATTTAAGGAGTCACTGGAGTCGGGGGAGATTCCAAGATGCTGGAAACAAGCAAATGTGATACCTATCTTCAAAAAGGGAAAGAGGGATACGGCTCTGAACTATAGACCAGTTTCCTTGACCAGCATAGTTTGCAAACTTATGGAGAAACTACTAAGGAAACATATCTCTCTTCACTTGGAATCCTTCAACTTTTTGTCAGTGAGGCAATATGGCTTCAGAGAAGGTAGATCAACAGTAACAAACTTATTAGAATTTTATGATGAGGTAAGCCAAATCTTACAGGAAAGAGAGGGCTGGGCAGATTGCATATTCCTAGACTTCCAGAAAGCGTTTGACACTGTTCCACATGGGAGACTTATTAGGAAGCTGCAATCAATGGCTAGAATAGGTGGAAATGTCTTGGAATGGATAAAAACTTACTTAGAAGGAAGGGAACAGAGGGTTAGAGTAAGACACTCAGTGTCTGAATGGAGAAGAGTTAGTAGTGGAGTTCCACAGGGTTCAGTTTTAGGGCCACTTTTGTTCCTTGTATATGTAAATGACCTACCAGAGTCTGTAAATTCATTCATGAATATGTTTGCAGATGATGCAAAGATTGTGAAGAAAGTAAAAAACGAGAACAATGGTAGAGAACTTCAGGAGGATCTAAATAATCTGCATGAGTGGTCAGAAAAGTGGCTAATGAAATTCAATACCTCAAAATGTAAGGTAATGAGAATGGGTACAAGTGCAAGAAGGCCCAAGCTTGACTACTCGGTGGCTGGAGTACAACTTCAAGAGACAGAAAATGAGAGAGATCTAGGAGTAAACATACTGGCAGATTTGTCTCCAGAAATACATATAAATGGCGTAGTAAGGGCAGCATATGCATTCTTATCAAATGTAAGGGTAGCCTTCAGGCACATGGACAAGGAAATGTTCAGAAATATTTATGTAACCTATGTGAGGCCAAAACTCGAATATGCAGCCCCCTTTTGGAATCCACACTTGAAAAAGCACATAGCTAAGCTTGAAAAAGTTCAAAGACATACCACGAAACTGGTGCCAGAAATACGCAATCTCGGTTATGATGAGAGGCTGAGGGAATTAGACTTGCCATCACTCGAAGCTAGAAGAGTAAGGGGGGATATGGTGACAGTCTTTAAATTCCTTCATGGTTATGATAGAGTGGATAGGGATCGATATTTCGATATGGCTGGCTCTAGAACTAGAGGTCATAATTTGAAGCTTCGTAAGAAAACTTGTTTGCAGGATGTAAGGAAATACTTTTTCAGTGTAAGAGTAGTTGATAATTGGAATTCGCTAAGCGAGGAGGTAGTTAATGCTATCTCAATCCATAGTTTTAAGGACAGGTACGATAAGTATCACTAAGTCTAAAAATGGAACCGATGAGGAGACGGGAAGATACGAGCTTTGGGCTCTTTCCCGTAAACACAATTAGGTAATCACACACACACATATATATATATATATATATATATATATATATATATATATACATATATATATATATATATATATATATATATATATATATATATATATATATATATATATATATATATATATATATATATATATATATATATATATATATATATATATATATATATATATATATATATATATATATATATATATATATATATATATATATATATATATATATATATATATATATATATATATATATATATATATATATATATATATATATATATATATATACATATATATATATATATATATATATATATATATATATATATATATATATATATATATATATATATATATATATATATATATATATATATATATATATATATATGAATAATTTTTTACCCCAACCGGGACTCGAACCTAGGACTAATAATTACTAAGTCAAGGCGCTACCAACTAAAAACCACAGAAGGTTTAAAATGAATCCAACCTTATAGCTTATATCTGCTATACTTAGGAATAAACGCATTCTATCTGAATGCCACCATGTTCATATTACAGATTCCCCAACCTCACTCGTGGCTTCATTTTAGCATTTAATTCAATTCCCAATCTCATTCGGGTCATACAATAACCAAGCCAGCACATTACATATGTGAAAACATGAATCATTTCTTACCCCGACCGGGACTCGAACCTAGGACTTATGATTACTAAGTCAAGGCGTTACCAACTACACACCACAGAAGGTTTAAAAGGAATCCAACCTTATATCTTATATCTGCTATACTTAGAGACGAACGCATTCTATTTGAATGCCACTATGTTCATATTACAGATTCCCTAACCTCACTCGTGGCTTCATTTTAGCATTTAATTCAATTCCCAATCTCATTCGGGTCATATAATAACCAAGCAAGCACATTACATATGTGAAAACATGAATCAAATTTTACCCCGACCGGAACTCGTACCTAGAACTTATAATTACTAAGTCAAGGCGCTACCAACTACACACCACAGAAGGCTTAAAAGGAATCCAACCTTATAGCTTATATCTGCTATACTTAGGGATGAACGCATTCTATCTGAATGCCACTATGTTCATATTACAGATTCCCCAACCTCACTCATGGCTTCATTTTAGCATTTAATTCAATTCCCAATCTCATTCGGGTCATACAATAAACCAAGCAAGCACATTACATATGTGAAAACATGAATCATTTTTTACCCCGACCGGGACTCGAACCTAGGACTTATAATTACTAAGTCAAGGCGCTACCAACTACACACCACAGAAGGCTCGAGTCCCGGTCGGAGTAAAAAATTATTCATGTTTTCACATATGTAATGTGCTTGCTTGGTTATTGTATGACCCGAATGAGATTGGGAATTGAATTAAATGCTAAAATGAAGCCACGAGTGAGGTTGGGGAATCTGTAATATGAACA
>JAXCGZ010002038.1:42500-47500 GCA_037179515.1 Halocaridina rubra | reverse complement strand
AATCTTCATCATTAAGATCTGCAGGGAATTGATGTGCTAAAGTTTTTTGTTTTTTTTGCTATAGTTCTTGCACCGCAAGAAGCCCATTCAGGATGGGGCACAAATGGGAATTTACCCGTGTGCAATGTTGCCAATTTGACCACCCAAATAGGATAGGGGGTAGGTAGGGGGACAAGATTACAATTCGATAATTTGTGATCAAATTGGCAACGTCGCTGGGTAAATTCCCATTTTTACCCCCACCCTGAACGGACTTCTTGCGGTGCAAGAACTATAGCTCATTTTCAGACATTGTGGGATATTTCCATAAAATTTTAAAATTCTCAGCCAACATCTTAGCGGCATTAAAAGGTACTGATAATCCTGCAACAACATTATCAATCAAAACATAAAACACAATTTTTCTTAAATAGGACTCTTCTGGAGAATCATCTGTGTCAGGCGTACTTGTATCATTGTGCATCCTTGTTCTTTTCCGACCCATGCCTCCACGCCCATGGCAGAGTTTGATTTCCATATCAAAATTTGATGCAACCTTTCTGGTTTCATTCCAGATTTCTTTCCTTTTACTTTGTAACTTCATCGAATCTTCAAGGAGAGTTTCAATGTTAGACACTACCACATCCAGTGTGACATCTCTAGCTTGAATTGCCTTGATGCAAATATCTATGCCAGCCAAAATTTTTTACCAAATCGTCAACATTAACACACAATGAAACTTTGTAAGTATGCTAATACTCCGTTTACTTTATTTCTTGTCTTTGCTGTTAAGCTCTAAAAGATCTTGCAGTGCCTCTCGCACTATCATTTCCTGTCATTTCTGACATCCTGATATGTGACTCTTGTGAGGATACATTCCCAATGGGTGGTTTCAAACACAACCTGGAAGATGCAAATAAAAATAATATAAATGAACTGACAGTCCTCTATATTATAAGTATGACTAAATATCCAGTTATTCAAAGTCAACACAAAGCCTATTCCAGGTGTATGACTAATGCATACATATATTATTAAAGTAAATCAACACACATTGAAACATGAACCCTCAGCTTTCTGCCGAGGGTACAAGATTTTGAACTCTCTAACAATTACAATACATAAAGTCCTTGCGAAAACAAAAGATTTTGCATAGAGACACAAAATAATATACATAGATGCAACGTAAAAGTACTAGATCTAGCAAGAATGGCGCTGATTTGGAAACCTTGATCACTACGCTAATTTAAGCATATATCCATCTACAATGGGGTGTAGGTGTTATCATTTGTCTATACAATTAGGCTTACAATGTTTAATAATGAATAGTAATAGAAGGTAGTAAGTGTGGTGTAATAAGCATAGTGATGCTTGTGTATCTGAATGTAAGTGTATGTCGGGCTGGGGTTAGTAGAAAGTGCTTGTTTTCGAGGGAGGGAAGAATGTTTTATGGTTGCTGTGGGGCCCTTCTTAGCTCTTGGTCCCCAGAACAAAGAACCGGCTGGACCCCTCTATCATAGGCCCATACTACTACTACTACTACTACTACTACTACTACTACTACTACTGTCATATGGCATATCATAGATGCCTATAGCCTCACACGGCATTTCATAGATGCCCATAGTTGCCAGATGGCAGAGAGTGCACTCGATACCCACCGCCACCAGGACTGGCCCACAGATCCCGCGTTTAGTTAGAAGCAGCCTTTGGCGGGGGCAGAAGTCACGTCCATAGTTACCAACCTTCCCCTTGCGGGCGGGAATAGAGTGTGACAAGAACTACTAGGAATGGGAGCTTTGAGGCGTTAAATAAGTGTATACTCTAATAAACAACTTTAAAGAAGAAGATGCTTATCTCTCCAGTACTGACCTCACTACCCATAATAAAATGTCGGATAGTGCAATTAAAATACTATCCGACAACTGATGGCAGCTTTTAAGATTCATCCATGCCATTACTACAGCGAAGAAGAACAAAGAAATAAGAATACAGAGGAAACAAATATAAAAAAGCATCTCTGGAAGAAATGTTCGAGTGTTAAGGAACATCTAGATGCTTACAAGCAGCAAGACAGCGACGTCGAAGGAGAAAGTCTCTGCTCCGACAGTATTCTGTTACAAGAACCAGTCACTCTCCCCCGTCACCGTATTGGTAAGGTCCTCCGCAGAAGAATTGTCCCATGCGGCCTCCATGCACACCACCGTCACAGTGAGTTGAACTGTGAATGGGGCTTTGTGAGAAAACGCCCCTACCAGAAGTTATATGTTGTCGGAGCCAACCAACAAGATGGAGATTCGTCGATTTTACAAGACAGATGGACGATGTTGGCGGGAAAACCTTCGAGTCAAGAAGAAGAACCCCCTCCTCCATTTCCTGTTGCTGTGACTTTCTTCAATCAGTTTCCCAAAAACAGCTAAGTACTTGTGATCTGTATCCAGTGAGTAATGGGACCATTATTAAATGAAATTGAGGTCGGAGGACTCCGCCATTTTACTTTGTAGTTATGCTTTGACTCAGCCAACCCGCATATAAAAGGGGTGTATGGCTTTAGTAACTTAATAAAAGTAGAATTTTTTTACCCATTACTAACATGGATAAATTGTACTAATAGCT
This sequence comes from Halocaridina rubra, assembly GCA_037179515.1. NCBI lineage: Eukaryota > Metazoa > Arthropoda > Malacostraca > Decapoda > Atyidae > Halocaridina > Halocaridina rubra. Next base: position 44,905 of record JAXCGZ010002038.1, on the reverse strand, counting down.
ATAAGCAGTAATAAACTATTTTTGTTATAATTTGAATAATATGACGAGTAATTGCGTTTGAATGGTGTTCCATTTATTTGTATCAATGCCTAAGTTGATCATTAAATAGGCGAATGTATTGATTTTAATTAAAAAAGAATTAATGTGGGTGTAAAATAATTTTTATATTAATTTCTTAAAGCGAAAGTGACAGTGTTTACGGAGAGTTGTAGTGAGAGATACCCTTACATCTGCTTTCAAGGTTCTTTCTATTTTTCCCGGGTGATATTTTGGCCAGAGAAAGGCAGAAATGATCAATCGTTCTTCTAACATCGTTATTATAAAGAAATTTATATTAAATTAATATATATCATATGGTTTTGAAGAATAAGAAACTTTCGTGATATTGTTAAGATCTTTACTGTTTAATACAATGAGTTTTTACTTTCGCGCTATGCAGGCAGTAAAAGTAGAGTTGAGAGATTTGTGCTGTGGAGGGGGGGGGGGGATTTGTGTGTCGCCTTAACGCACCCTAGTGGGAGTAGATGTAGGACTTAGGACTAGTGACGTGGTCATGCGACCTCCGGACCGACCAAGACTTCATACACACACTCCTTCAAAGTGACAAGGGAAGAGAAATAGAAAATGGCCAGAAGGGAAGTATATAGAGAGAAAGGGGGGGTGAGTGTTTTCAAAGTGGCAAGTGCAGGAGAGAATGGGTATGACTGACTGGGGGTATAATGGAGGAGTTGCTTTCGTGGGTGGAATTGTGGGAAAGTCCGTTGGGAAGCATGCTGGGGATAGAGTCTACTAGGATTCTTCCCCTGCTTCACCGTGTCTTTTTGCAAGTCATATGATTATTATTTTTATGGGAGGTAATGTAGTTGTTGCGATATCTATTCAGGGATATTTTTAAGAATGTGATTCTCCACCTGCCCAGATATAGTTGAGATGCAAATTTTATTTTAGTTTTGTTTTGTCCCCTACTCCGCCAACAAGATTATCATTAGATTTTCGAGAATTCCAAGAGAGATATTAAGTGAAAAAGGACGTGAATCTATGAATGATTCTTTATTTTTCTTTCTAGCTGCAGTATATACATTATTTGTCTGAAAGAACATGTTAAATAGATAAAATAAAACTAAAGTTTTAGCCATGATAATGTTTGTCACAATTTTTTCATCTTAATCATGAGGAGCAGAGTGTAAACTCGCAAGAAATTACAACAAGAATGTTACACAGCCGTTTTCTGTATTTGAAAGAGACGAAGATGATCCAGAAACCAGAAAGACAAGGGAGGAACAGCGCCTACACGCAAAACTTCCCGCAAAAGCTAGCCATTTGAAGTCCAGAAGAAAGATATTGGGCAGTATTTTTGGGTAGGAAAAGGAAAGAGAGTAAAAAACAAATTAGTTAAGTACCTACCCGATTGTAAGTATTAAAAGGAGAAAAAAAAATATAAATCCTCCCTGTCTCCTGAGGTAATTCTGTTGAATAGTCACTCGAAAAAGTTAATTTGAGATAGAAGAAGAATATATATATATATATATATATATATATATATATATATATATATATATATATATATATATATATATATATATATATATATATTAATTTTTCATGTACATCTCCTTAAGAGATTATGAAACTTAAGCAAAATTCATTCATTAGTGTTGCAAATGAAATATTATTTTTAATTTCATTACTACATACACATAGACAAACTTTTTATAGTTTTCAGATACACGTTATATATATATATATATATATATATATATATATATATATATATATTATATATATATATATATATATATAATATATATATATATTGTTAGAAATCTTTAATATCTTTATCCCTCTGATATATTATAATAAAAAAAAAGAGATTTTTAAAAACTTATCTAGAGTTAAATATTGTTAATTACTATCATTGTCATGAAATTTATAATTACAATTGAGCTAATTAAGATAATCATAATTTTGTTGATAGTAGTAGAGATATTTTCACATAAGATTGTAGTATTTTGCTTTTATTTCATCAGAGTTATGTTGACCTATAGCGAGTGTGTGCTTCAACTCAACCCTCTGATTTATAGAAAGAGAAAAGATTGTCGTAATAGACAAGAATGTGTATGCCCATTTCGGTAAAGTCCTTTGCAATGCTAAACAGAAAAGAATTGGATTTATGTTTCGATGTTTCTTAATTTATACACTATGGTATTTTGTTTTTATTCTCTTTTGGACCTTAGAAAATGATTGCAGTTGCGCTCTGTTCCCTTGTATAGTTTAGGCAGGAAGTCAAGTAAAAAAAAGGGCCCTATAAACGAAAATTATGCTTTTTTTTTTTAATATATTTCTCTCTCTCTCTCTCTCTCTCTCTCTCTCTCTCTCTCTCTCTCTCTCTCTCTTCTCTCTCTCTC
>JAXCGZ010002038.1:27500-32500 GCA_037179515.1 Halocaridina rubra | reverse complement strand
TATATTGCAATTGTGAATACTTGATTTTGATTTTTTGACTTTGATTACAATGCTTCTTATATGGAACATATATTTCTTTTGTCAGGTTTTTTGCATAGTAATTTTGATATTACTGTAATCTGTTTGGATAATTGTATGAGATTGTAATAGTTTCATAAGTTACTTCCTTAGGTAGTTCTGCTCCCTTTTTTTTTTAAATAATGATAGTTAGAATTATAAGGCTCTCATGAAAATAGTTATGCTTAGTCCGAAATATTGGATATATTTCAGATTGGTGGTGGGGGGTGTCGTATGGCATATCATAGATGCCTACAGCCTCACACGGCATTTCATAGATGCCTATAGCCTCACATGGCATTTCATAGATGCCTATAGGTGCCAGATGGCGGAGAGTGTACTCGATACCCGCCGCCACCAGGACTGGCTCACAGAGCCCGTGCTTAGTTAGAAGTCGGCCTTTGCCGGGGGCAGAAGTCACATACATACTTACCAACCTCCCCCTTGGGGGCGGGAATAGAGGGTGACAAGAACTACAAGGAATGGGAGCTTTTAGGTATTAAATAAGTGTATACTCTCATAAACATCTTTAAAGAAGATGCTTATCACTCCAGTACTGACCTCGCTACCTATAATAAAACGTCGGATAGTGCAATTAAAACACTATCTGACACTACTACTACTACTACTACTACTATTAGTACTACTACTACTACTACTACTACTACTACTACTACTACTACTACTACTACTACTACTACTACTACTACTACTAATAATAATAATAATAATAATAATAATAAAATAATAATAATAATAACAATAATAATAATAATAACAATGAAAATAATAATAATAATAATAATAATAATAATAATAATAATAATAATAATAATAATAATAATAATAATAATAATAATAATAATAATAATAATAATAATAATAATAATAATAATAATAATATATAATAATAATAATAACAGTAATAATAATAATAATAATAATAATAATAATAATAATAATAATAATAATAATAATAATAATAATAATAATAATAATAATAATAATAATAATAATATTAATAATAATAATATTCCTATTAATAGTAATATTACTACTACTATTACTCCAACTACTAATGTTACTACAACTATTAATATTACTACTACTGCTTCTGTTATTCTTAACTTAATGAACCACCCTTCATACTGTCTTCAAACATTGGTACAGCTCTTCATTTTAAGCTTATTTGTTTGCTAAGTAAATTTGTAAAATCCTTTTAAGTATCCATCTCTTCAATTTCTCCCCCCCCCCCTTATTTTTCTCAAGCTTTTTGATTCATAATTTTACTTTCTAGCTTTACATCCTCAGAGCCTATAAGACTTTCTAGCATTACATCCCCAGAGCCTATGCAACTTTTTAGCATTACTTCCTCAGAGCCTATACCCTGTACTTTACAGTTTCAACCAACTTTGAGACCTTGCTATACGGAGGCATAGCAAGTATGCGCGAAATACCCATATTGTTTCCTGATCATTCTTTATCATAACTACTACTACTACTACTACTACTACTACTACTACTATTGCTTCTACTGTTACTACTCTACTACTACTACTGCTACTACAACTACTACTACTATAAATACATGCATACATATATATATATATATATATATATATATATATATATATATATATATATATATATATATATATATATATATATATATATATATATATATATATATATATATATATATATATATATATATATATATATATATATATATATATATATATATATATATATATATATATATATATATATATATATATATATATATATATATATATATATATATATATATATATATATATATATATATATATATATATATATATATATATATATATATATATATATATATATATATATATATATATATATATATATATATATATATATATATATATATATATATATATATATATATATATATATATATATATATATATATATATATATATATATATATATATATATATATATATATATATATATATATATAAATATATAAATATATAAATATATATATATATATATATATATATATATATATATATATATATATATATATATATATATATATATATATATATACTTGATCTTCTTTAAAAGGTAAAAGCGTTGTCAGAGACGCAACGAAATAAATGGGATACCATTATTTCGACATAGCCCGGCCATATTTCATTCATTGTAAGTTGATAAAGCATTAAGGAGATGAAGAAGAGACAAGATAAGAATGAAGGAAGGAATACCAGTTGCCCATCTTACTATACACAAGGAATACGAGCGTAGTAGTAATATTTCCTACTCTGAGGAAGAAATTACGGGTCATGAATTTATGTGCTTAAATATGGAGCAGTTGGAGTTTTAACTCCAGCCTCCTGGAACAAGACCCACTCTCTCCTACAGGCAGGCAGGCTCTCAATGCGGTAAAAAAAAAAAAAAAAAGGAGGGAAAGGGTACTGCAGAGGCATGGATTGGTTTTCTTAAAAGAGATAGAAGAAAATAATAGAGGAAGAATAAAAAGACTCAAAAGTGAAACTACTACTACTACTACTACTACTACTACTACTACTACTACTACTACTACATAATAATAATAATAATAATAATAATAATAATAATAATAATAATAATAATAATAATAATAATAATAATAATAATAATAATAATAATAATGATAATAAAAATAAAAATAATAACAACAACAACTTTAGTGATAATAATCATTATAAAAATGCATTAATAATAATGATAATAATAATAATAATAATAATAATAATAATAATAATAATAATAATAATAATAATAATAATAATAATAATAATAATAATAATAATAATAATAACAACCTTAGTGATAATAATTATAATAAAAATGCATTAATGATAATGATCACAATAATAATAGCGATAATAATAATAATAATAATGATAATAATGAAAATAATAAAAATAGTAATGATATTAACAACAACAATATACCTAAATACTAAAAAAATTGATGCAGAGTAGCATTTAAAAAAAATGGCAATAATCAAGTATTAAAATGCGGAAGGGACTGCTAAATTACACTGAATACAAATAGATAAGAGAAAGTCACAATGACTTTGAGAAGAAAAAGATAATAATAATTATATGAAATAGAAAACAGGAAAACGAACCCATTCTCAATTTACGTTCATAATATTACACGAATATGAATCAATACATTAAAAACCGGAAAGAAAGCATGTCAACAAAGAACGAGAGATAAAGATTGGAAGTAATCGATATCAAATAAAAAATACCGAGAGAGAGAGAGAGAGAGAGAGAGAGAGAGAGAGAGAGAGAGAGAGAGAGAGAGAGAGAGGAGAGAGAGAGAGAGAGAGCTAAATTTTTATGTTAAAATAATGGTGTTGGTCGTGGAGCACTGATATCGCTTGGATGTTAATAGAAAACTGTATTCAAATAGGAGAGAGAGAGAGAGAGAGAGAGAGAGAGAGAGAGAGAGAGAGAGAGAGAGAGAGAGAGAGAGAGAGAGAGAGAGAGAGAGATCTGGATTCCATATTTTGTAAAAGTGACAAGAAAAAAAGAAAACTCACATTCGACGTTCACTCTTAATGACAGAGAGATGATTTTGTTTGTCGTATGTATCTACATAAATATATAATGAGGCAGACAACGAAGTGACTCATATACAAGAATGTAGTAGTTAGCAGACGATGCGACAGATAAGCACTTCCCGTCTGCATCTGACAGACCATAAACTAATAGACATACTCGTATATGATGAAATGCTTACTGACAGACGTATGACGAACAAGTTATTCAGGCAATTATAGTAAGTAAGTAACCTGACAGACATTGATAGAAACTGCGGCGCTAGAAATGTACGAAAACCGTATAACAAGTGCAAAAGTCGCTAAAACAAACAAACAAACAAACAATAAAAACTTATAAGCCACATACGAAGGACGAAATGAAGACGGACAAATTGAACAAAAAATGCATGTACTACGCTGGTGACAACAGTTACACGTGTACTAATTCATTCATTCAATAATAAGCCCGTTGTTTCATTCACTTTCACTGCCCTCATTCTCAAATTCATTCATAACTCCAGACGTTGACGGGCTAACAAGCCTCCACGGCTCGGTGGGTACAAGACCACTTTGCCATGTTGGAACGAGTAAGTTCAAGACCTCCTCGTTTACAGACGATATTTATAAATAATATATATATATATTTTTTTTATGCCGAGGAAGTAGAAGGGACAGTACTGGCGTATGCAATTTCCTAGCCCCTGCTACGATAGTTCACATAATGAGTTAGGAAATAGTATAATAGATGGCGTAAAAGCCAACTCACTAACACAATGAACAGAACCCGTCTCGTTTCATACCGAAAAATAACAAAGTGTTAAATTAATCGTGTCGAGGGTGTGCAATTGATGGCATTTGTCCTCTCCTAACAACAAACTATGATCAGTCTCTCTCTCTCTCTCTCTCTCTCTCTCTCTCTCTCTCTCTCTCTCTCTCTCTCTCTCTCTCTCTCTCTTTTCTTCTTCTTCTTCTTCTTCTTCTTCTTCTTCTTCTTCTTCTTCTTCTTCTTCTTCTTCTTCTTCCTTTGCCCCAGGCTATCACTTTCTGTTATGCTTATGACATCTCTTATATATTAGGTTCCCCCCCCCAACATGAACCCGCAAATCAAACTGAAGCCACTCCTCTTCTTTCTAAAAACCTCTCACTAAGGAGGAAGGAGGCAAGAGAAAAAGAAAGAAGTAGGGGAGTAGTAGAACAAAGAAGGAAGAAAAAGAAGAGGAAAACTAGAAAGAGCAGGGGGAAAAAGAGGAAGAGGGTAACTAAAAATGGAAAGATAAAGAGGATCATGAAGAAAAAGAGGTAAAGAAAATTAAGAACAGGGGCAAGAGCAAGAACAAGAATAGGAAAAAGG
>JAXCGZ010002038.1:10000-22500 GCA_037179515.1 Halocaridina rubra | reverse complement strand
TGTGTGTGTGTGTGTGCATGTATGTATATATATATATATATATATATATATATATATATATATATATATATATATATATACATATATATATATATATATATATATATATATATATATATATATATATATATATATATATATATATATATATATATATATATACATATATATATATATATATATATATATATATATATATATATATATATATATATATATATATATATATATATATATATATATATATATATATATATATATGAGAGAGAGACTAAGTGATAGACAGTCTGATAGATAGATGGATAGATAGGTTGGCAGGGAGAGAGAGAGAGAGAGCAAATGAAATCACTGCAATAGACAAAGGGAAAAAAAAAGCGTTTGTGGGAAAGTTGACCCTTGATAAACAAACGTTTTGCGAAATCCCAATAAAACTCTTCGTCTTCTCTTTCTCTCTTTTCTCTCTACTTTCCATACGCCAGAGTGCCTTTCATCATATTCTCTTTCTCTTTTCTTCTATCTTTCTTCTCCATCATCCTTATACACATATTAGTATGTATTATTTTTCCTCCAATAGAATAAAGCTTTGGAAGGAGAAAATCGTGACTCATGCCAAGGTCTTATCTCTAGAGCTGAGAGCTCATGCCGTACTCACTTACCCTGCTAAGTTAGCAGGCTTCAGGGAATAGACTCTGCGATCATTTCACTGTGAACTACGTTCTAAATCAGTGAACGATAAACGTTTTAATATTTCCGTTTTTATCCCTTTTTTTTTCATATTGTATAAGACCGATTTATATCAATTGCCATATTAGAGTTTCGTTAGGGAAACGATAATATATGAACTATGAGCTTGACTTTGCACTTTATGTGAACATCACTGTACTTGTTGCTTTCGTTTTACTCTTTTTCCATTTCATCATCATATTTTACTTTCTTTTGAGATCGAGCAGTAGTCCGGGAGTCTGTCTTGTCGGTTTCTTCTGGTGATTCTTATACATGGAGAACACATTCTATAATTTCATTACTAAATATCGGTAAACTATTATTATTATTATTATTATTATTATTATTATTATTATTATTATTATTATTACTATTATTATTATTATTATTATTATTATTATTATTATTATTATTTTTATTATTATTATCATTATTATTATTATTATTATTATTATTATTATTATTATTATTATTATTATTATTATTATTGTTAATATTATAATTATTATTATTATTATTATTATTATTATTATTATTATTATTATTATTATTATCATTATTATTATTATTTTTATTATTATTATTATTATTATTATTATTATTATTATTATTATTATTATTATTATTATTATTATTATTATTATTATTATTATTATTATTATTATTATTATTTTTATTATTAATACCCCTATTATTATTACAATTATTATTGAGAATCTAAGAAGTATGCATATTATTTTCTTTATTTTCAGTTTTTTTTTCTTCCCCCATGTCCTCCCTGCTGATGGGGGGGGGGGTAATTTGTTCAGTTAGTCTATTTCTCCCGTCAATGAGATTATGTTACTTGATATTATTGCATATCAAAAAATAATCAGAAATTAAAACAAAAATTGCCTTCTCTCAACAGCTGATACCTCTTTTTTTCAGCGGGATATTTCGCCAATAATAATAATAATGATAATAGTAATAATAATAATAATAATAATAATAATAATAATAATAATAATAATAATAATAATAATAGCAACAATAATAATAATAATTATAATAATAACAATAATAATAATAATAATAAAAAATAATAATAATAATAATAATAATAATAATAATAATAATAATAATAATAATAATTATAAAAATAATAATAACAATAATAATAATAAACTAGAATAAAACCGTAGCTTCTCGTGGAAATGAAAGGGAATCAAAACTTTCCTCTGTTACATCATCAGCGTAAATATTTGTACATAATTACCACTCGTAGTAGAGGATGCGTTACCATTACATGAAATTAGGGTCGTTACGAAAGTGTAAAACGTATGATTTTCGTCTTTACTGCTCTTGCGCCTTCGGGCTTCTCTAGCTCAAAGGACCAGGGAAAAGGAATTTCCCTAAAACAAAACAAAAGAAAAGAGAAGAAAGAAAAAAAAAAAGAGGTGCTGCAAAAAGAGGAATAATGAAGACGAAGAGCAGGTATAATGAGCTCCAGGGAAATGTAAATAGTCACGGGAGAATGTTGCTGTGGAAGCCTTTTTTTTTTACCGAGAAAATATTACGTTAAAAACCCAAGGACTGTATGGGGGAAGGGGGAAAGGGAGAGGGAGAGGAGGATGAAGAGAGCGAATGATGAAGGCAGAAGAAGACCCCCCATCCCCCCAGATCACTGGATGCCATACTTAATGTACGACGGGCAAGGTTCCCTCACATCTAAAAAGGGGTAAACATTTAAGGCAAGAAAATGGCCTCATTCATAGTGTTTAGGAAAAGGGATTTAATAAATATATATATATATATATATATATATATATATATATATATATATATATATATATATATATATATATATATATATATATATATATATATATATATATATATATATATATATATATATATATATATATATATATATATATATTAGATTTCAGCTGGAAACTAATGAGAACAAAAGACTCAAAATATGATTTTCTTTGCCTTGAATATGAGATGAGTTTTCTAAATACTAAGAATAACTAACCATATGAATGTGGGTGTGTGATTACCTAATTGTGATTACCTAATTGTGTTTACGGGAAAGAGCCCAAAGCTCGTATCTTCCCGTCTCCTGATCGGTTCCATTTTAGACTTAGTCATACTTATCATACCTGTCCTTAAAACTATGGATTGAGATAGCATTAACTACCTCCTCGCTTAGCGAATTCCAATTATCAACTACTCTTACACTGAAAAAGTATTTCCTTACATCCTGCGAAGAAGTTTTCTTACGAAGCTTCAAACTATGACCTCTAGTCCTAGAGCCAGCCATATCAAAATATCGATCCCTATCCACTCTATCATAACCATGAAGGAATTTAAAGACTGTCACCATATCCCCCCTCACTCTTCTAGCTTCGAGTGATGGTAAGTCTAATTCCCTTAGCCTCTCATCATAACTGAGATTGCGTATTTCTGGTACCAGTTTCGTGGCATGTCTTTGAACTTTTTCAAGCTTAGCTATGTGCTTTTTCAAGTGCGGATTCCAAAAGGGGGCTGCATATTCGAGTTTTGGCCTCACATAGGTTACATAAATATTTCTGAACATTTCCTTGTCCATGTGCCTGAAGGCTACCCTTACATTTGATAAGAATGCATATGCTGCCCTTACTATGCCATTTATATGTATTTCTGGAGACAAATCTGCCAGTATGTTTACTCCTAGATCTCTCTCATTTTCTGTCTCTTGAAGTTGTACTCCAGCCACCGAGTAGTCAAGCTTGGGCCTTCTTGCACTTGTACCCATTCTCATTACCTTACATTTTGAAGTATTGAATTTCATTAGCCACTTTTCTGACCACTCACGCAGATTATTTAGATCCCCCTGAAGTTCTCTACCATTGTTCTCGTTTTTTACTTTCTTCATAATCTTTGCATCATCTGCAAACATATTCATGAATGAATTTACACACTCTGGTAGGTCATTTACATATACAAGGAACAAACGTGGCCCTAAAACTGAACCCTGTGGAACTCCACTACTAACTCTTCTCCATTCAGACACTGAGTGTCTTACTCTAACCCTCTGTTCCCTTCCTTCTAAGTAAGTTTTTATCCATTCCAAAACATTTCCACCTATTCTAGCCATTGATTGCAGCTTCCTAATAAGTCTCCCATGTGGAACAGTGTCAAACGCTTTCTGGAAGTCTAGGAATATGCAATCTGCCCAGCCCTCTCTTTCCTGTAAGATTTGGCTTACCTCATCATAAAATTCTAATAAGTTTGTTACTGTTGATCTACCTTCTCTGAAGCCATGTTGCCTCACTGACAAAAAGTTGAAGGATTCCAAGTGAAGAGAGATATGTTTCCTTAGTAGTTTCTCCATAACTTTGCAAACTATGCTGGTCAAGGAATCTGGTCTATAGTTCAGAGCCGTATCCCTCCTTCCCTTTTTGAAGATAGGTATTACATTTGCTTGTTTCCAGCATCTTGGAATCTCCCCCGACTCCAGTGACTCCTTAAATATGATACTTAGTGCTACTGATATTGTGTTTGCGCATTTTTTAAGCACATGAGGGGATATGTCACCGGGACCTGTAGCTTTATGAACATCTAAATCCATCAGCGCTTTGCATACCTCTGTGGCTGTAAGGTTGATGTTCTCTAATACCGGCCCTTGAGCTTCTATCACTGCAATCTAAGGGGGTGGGGTATTTTCTACTGTAAATACTGACTGAAACTCCTTGTTCAATTCTTTGCAGATCTCTTCATCCGTCCCAGTGATGCTTCCATCCGCTCTCTTTAGCCTTAAAACCTGTTCTTTTACCTTCAGTTTTCCTCTGATAAAGCTGTGGAAAAGCTTGGGATTTTCTTTAGCCTTCCTGGTGATGTCCCTCTCATAGTCTCTCTCTGCCTCTCTCCTTTTACTTAGGTAGTCATTTCTTGCTCTTTTGTAGGTTTGCCAGGCATTTATGTTTTTTCTCCTCCTATACCTTTTCCAGCATTTGTCTCTCCACTCCTTAGCTCTTTTACACCTATTATCAAACCATTTCTCTCTGGCATGAATTACACCTACTTTGGTGACAGGTATGCAGCAATCTACTATCATCCCATATTTCTCACAAAAGATGTCATACATTTCTTGTACAGATTTGTTGCAAAATAAGGTTCTCCAGTCAATAACTGCAAAAAGCTCATTCATTTTGATATAATCTCCTTTCCGATAGTTCCTCCTCATGTCCTCAGTGCCTCTACTCTCAGGAAGAATATCTTCAATGATATACTCCATCAACAACACACAGTGGTCACTCTTTCCAATTGGTGGTTCATACTCAATTTTTTCAATATCCAACACATTATCTGTGAACACTAGATCAAGTAGTGATGGCTCATCCCCACCCCTGGCCCTTGTTGGTTCCATTACATGTTGGTGTAAGAAATTCCCTTGTACACAATCTAGGAATCTTGCCCCGAATGAGTCCTCACCACTGTGTGAGTCAAGATTTATCCAATCTATCTCTTTATGATTAAAGTCTCCCATAATCAAAATCCTACATTTTTTTCCCGTGCCATGTTAACAACTGAGTTTACGACTTCAATAGTACCTATATGACTTTCCTCATAAACTTCAAGCCTATTTTGGTTCCTTGGTGGGTTGTATACAACAGTTATTATAATGCTCTCTGACCCAGTATTTATGCGAGCAATAAGAAATTTCTTGAACTCTCTTTCTATAGCCAAGTTTATTTCTTCAACTTGAATCCTATCACTTATGAGCAGTGCTATCCCTCCACCAGTCCTCTCAGATCTTTCAACCCTTAGTATTCTGAAACCCTTAGGAAAAACTGTGACACTGTTTATGTCCTCACTCAACTTAGTCTCTGTAATTGCTACTATATCTGCCTTACTGTTGTGAATCCTATCTTTTAATTCTACTGCCTTACCAGCTAATCCATCAGCATTTGTGTATAACAATCTTAATGAGGCCCCATCCCCTGATCTTCTGTCATTATCTTCTTTATCTCCCCTTTGTCTGGAAGAACTCTGTAATGAAAATTTTTCTTCTCTTCTTCATTTCTTTCATCATTTAACCTTCTTGCCTCTTGCAACAAGTTTTTGATCTTTCCCATCTCTTCCTGTGTTCTGTATTGTCTAATGAACACTTCTTTGAATTCTTGAAGGTCTTTTAGACTTTTTTTTTCTCAACAATATTTCCCTACATGTTTCCCCTCTCTCAAAGGTTACTTTTGTTGGTCTCGGCTTTCCTTCCCTCGAATATTTACCTAGTTGGTGTATGTTTACAATATCCTCAGGACCACATACTACTCCAAGCTTTCTTATCAGGTCTACAACCCTAGCTTTATTTTCTTCAAGTCGTGTGTGTGTCTGTGTGTTTTCTGAGTGTGTGTATGGTCGTTTTCATTGTCACGGATCTAATTAAAACCGCATTTTGAGATGGTGCTTACACACACACACACACATACACACACACATACACATACACACACACACACACACACACACACACACACACACACACACACACACACACACACACACACACACACACACACACACACACACACCTTTTAAAGGTCTGCTATGATTAAATGAGACCAGCTTCATGCCACGTCACGCACTCTTCTTTTTCTTCAAAGGGATAGGAATGTGTTCAATATATTCCACATATAAAACATTATTGAAAGCGATTCATATTTACATATGGGAAAATTGCTGGTAAGAAATCGTGACTCTTGGGAAAAAGACAGTTTTCTCTCTCTCTCTCTCTCTCTCTCTCTCTCTCTCTCTCTCTCTCTCTCTCTCTCTCTCTCTCTCTCTCTCTCTCTCTCTCTCTCTCTCTCTCTCTCTCTCTCTCTCTCTCTCTCTCTCTCTCTCTCTCTCTCTATATATATATATATATATATATATATATATATATATATATATATATATATATATATATATCCATTCATGCAACCATTTACCTATCTATCTATTATCTATCCAGTCATGCATGCATCTATTCATCTATCTATATACCTGTTTCTCTTATAATAATAATAATAATAATAATAATAATAATAATAATAATAATAATAATAATAATAATAATAATAATAATAATAATAATAATAATAATAATAATAACAATAATAGTAATAATAATAATAATGTTCCGGTTTCACGTCACGGACTCCCTTTTCTACCAATGTGGCTAGGACGGTTGCCTTCTTGCAAAGGACTTGTTTTGGCAGACGTAATCGTTACCCCGAGTGCATACCCTTGCTAACCTCAGACCGTGAGGGGGCGCGAACCCTCGACCTGTCGCCTCAAAGTATCAGACTCTACCGCTTGAGCCACGGTGGCTACTACTACTACTACTACTACTACTACTACTACTACTACTACTACTACTACTACTAATAATAATAATAATAATAATAATAATAATAATAATAATAATAATAATAAGGCGAAAGAGGACATACGGACGCGATATGTAGGACTTTAGATAAATAGAAAATTAAGACAAAGAATAAACAAATCAATAATAAACAGATTATATTAATTAACAATTGTAAAACTAAATACACGTAAATAAATAAGTAAAGGTTAAAAGTTTCTAATGAAAGACAGAAACAAGGGCCAGGGTTAGCACGTCAGTCTAACTATTGTAGCATGAAGCCGGGATCCAAGCCACCTTTCCAGTCACGTGGACTCAGTGCCATCCAGGCAATGATAGAATATAATCAGGTAGACCAATAGGAAATCAAAGATCTCCCATTGTATTGCCCTCTTTAATAGGTAACGACATGAGATAGTGAAAGATAATTTAACACCGGGACAATTTCGAGCAAATGGTCAGTGTATATATATATATATATATATATATATATATATATATATATATATATATATATATATATATATATATATATATATATATATATATATATATATATATATATATATATATATATATATATATATAACCAAATAAGCCCATTACATATGTGAAAACATGAATCAGTTTTTACCCTGACCGGGACTCGAACCTAGGACTTATGATTACTAAGTCAAGGCGCTACCACTACACCAAAGAAGGTTAAAAGGAATCCAACCTTATAGCTAATTTCTGCTATACTTAGGAATGAACGCATTCTAACTGAATGCCACTATGTTCATATTACAGATTCCCCAACCTCACTCGTGGCTTCATTTTAGCATTTAATTCAATTCCCAATCTCATTCGGGCCATGAAATAACCAAATAAGCACAATACATATGTGAAAACATGAATCATTTTTTACCCCGACCGGGACTCGAACCTAGGACTTATGATTACTAAGTCAAGGCGCTACCACTACACCACAGAAGGTTAAAAGACATCCAACCTTATTGGGAATTGAATTAAATGCTAAAATGAAGCCACGAGTGAGGTTGGGGAATCTGTAATATGAACATAATGGCATTCAGTTAGAATGCGTTCATTCCTAAGTATAGCAGATATAAGCTATAAGGTTGGATTCCTTTTAACCTTCTGTGGTGTAGTGGTAGCGCCTTGACTTAGTAATCATAAGTCCTAGGTTCGAGTCCCGGTCGGGGTAAAAAATGATTCATGTTTTCACATATGTAATGTGCTTATTTGGTTATTTCATGGCCCGAATGAGATTGGGAATTGAATTAAATGCTAAAATGAAGCCACGTGTGAGGTTGGGGAATCTGTAATATGAACATAGTGGCATTCAGTTAGAATGCATTCATTCCTAAGTATAGCAGATATAAGCTATAAGGTTGGATTCCTTTTAACCTTCCGTGGTGTAGTGGTAGCGCCTTGACTTAGTAATCATAAGTCCTAGGTTTGAGTCCCGGTCGGGGTAAATAATGATTCATGTTTTCACATATGTAATGTGCTTATTTGGTTATTTCATGGCCCGAATGAGATTGGGAATTGAATTAAATGCTAAAATGAAGCCACGAGTGAGGTTGGGGAATCTGTAATATGAACATAGTGGCATTCAGTTAGAATGCGGTCATTCCTAAGTATAGCAGATATAAGCTATAAGGTTGGATTCCTTTTAACCTTCTGTGGTGTAGTGGTAGCGCCTTGACATAGCAATCATAAGACCTAGGTTCGAGTCCCAGTTGGGGTAAAAAATAATTCATGTTTTCACATATGTAATGTGCTTATTTGGGTATTGTATAACCCGAATGAGATTGGGAATTGAATTAAATGCTAAAATGAAGCCACGAGTGAGGTTGGGGAATCTGTAATATGAACATAGTGGCATTCAGTTAGAATGCGTTCATTCCTAAGTATAGCAGATATAAGCTATAAGGTTGTATTCCTTTTAACCTTCTGTTGTGTAGTGGTAGCGCCTTGACTTAGTAATCATAAGTCCTAGGTTCGAGTCCCGGTCGGGGTAAAAAATGATTCATGTTTTCACATATGTAATGTGCTTATTTGGTTATTTCATGTCCCGAATGAGATTGGGAATTGAATTAAATGCTAAAATGAAGCCACGAGTGAGGTTGGAGAATCTGTAATATGAACATAGTGGCATTCAGTTAGAATGTGTTCATTCCTAAGTATAGCAGATACAAGCTATAAGGTTGGATTCCTTTTAACCTTCTGTGGTGTAGTGGTAGCGCCTTGACTTAGTAATCATAAGTCCTAGGTTCGAGTCCCGGCCGGGGTAAAAAATGATTCATGTTTTCACATATATAATGTGCTTATTTGGTTATTTCATGGCCCGAATGAGATTGGGAATTGAATTAAATGCTAAAATGAAGCCACGAGTGAGGTTGGGGAATCTGTAATATGAACATTGTGGCATTCAGTTAGAATGCGTTCATTCCTAAGTATAGCAGATATAAGCTATAAGGTTGGATTCCTTTTAACCTTCTGTGGTGTAGTGGTAGCGCCTTGACTTAGTAATCATAAGTCCTAGGTTCGAGTCCCGGTCGGGGTAAAAAATGATTCATGTTTTCACATATGTAATGTGCTTATTTGATTATTTCATGGCCCGAATGAGATTGGGAATTGAGTTAAATGCTAAAATGAAGCCACGAGTGAGGTTGGGGAATCTGTAATATGAACATAGTGGCATTCAGTTAGAATGCGTTCATTCCTAAGTATAGCAGATATAAGCTATAAGGTTGGATTCCTTTTAACCTTCTGTGGTGTAGTGGTAGCGCCTTGACTTAGTAATCATAAGTCCTAGGTTCGAGTCCAGGTCGGGGTAAAAAATGATTCATATATATATATATATATATATATATATATATATATATATATATATATATATATATATATATATATATATATATATATATATAAGTTCTATTTATCTATCTTGGCTGTTTCCCTCTTTAACTGGGGGGTAGCCAACATAAAAAAAAAGAAAGCAATAAGGGGATTACTTTGCTCTATGGGCAATGATGAGGTAGCTAGCAACCGTTCAGATGGCACTGCTGGAGCGCGACAGCCCATCCTCCCGGCTCTTTCACAATCTGTGTTGCTTCACAGCAGCCAACTCCCCTACTGCCCCTACCACAGGGCTGCCTCTGTAAGACGCAGCCCCGTGGTAACAGCAGATACCCATCAGAGCTGCGTCACAATCGCTCGTCACTCATTCCTATTCCTAGCATGCTCACTTGCTTCACTCACATCTATCCTCCTATCATTCAGGGCTCTCCTTACTCCATCCAACCACCCAAACCTAGGCCTCCCTCCAGAATTTCTCCCAGCAAACTCTCGGATTCATCACCTTTTTCAGCAGTCTTTCATCATCCATCCTTTTCACATGGCCAAACCATCTCAGAACATTCATATCTACTCTGCCTGCAGTTTCTCTCCTCACACCCGGTCTTGCTCTCACCACTTCATTCCTAACCCTATCCAACCGAGATACACCAATCATACTCCTCAGGCATTTCATCTCAAACGCATTAAGTTTCCGTCTCCTCACTTACTTACATACCCCATAACTCTGATTCATACATCACAGTTGGCACAACCACTTTCTCATACAAAACTTTCTTAACATTCATTTCCAACCCTCTATTTTTCATCACTCCTTTCAATGCACCCAACACTTTACATCCTTCATTCACTCTGTGATACACATCTGCTTCCACTCCACCATTTGCAGCTATAACCGAGCCTAATTACTTAAACTGATCAACTTCCTCAAGTGTCTCTCCATTCAACATAACATTCAATCCAGCACCATCCTCATTTCTTGTACACCTCATAACCTTGCTCTTTCCCACATTCACTCGCAACTTCCTTCTCTGACACACCATTCCAAATCCTGACACTAACTGACACAGCTTCTCCTCTGAATCTGTCACAACCACGGTATCATCTGCAAACAGCAACTGATTCAGCTCCCACTCGTTATCATCCACATCTACCATTCTCAAACCTCGACCATGCACTCGCTCATTCACCTCTCTTACGACTTCATCAATATACAAATTGAACAGCCATGGAGACATCACACATCCCTGTCTCAGTCCCACACTCACTGGAAACCACTCACTCACTTCATTCCCTACCCTAACACAAGCTCTACTGCCCTCATACAAACTCTTCACTGTATGCAACAATTTACCATTAATTTCATATAATTTCAAAACATTCCACATTGCCTCTCTATCAACTCTATCATACGCTTTCTCCAGATCCAAAAATGCAAAATACACATCTTTACCCTTTGCTAAATATTTCTCACATAACCGCCTAACTATAAATATCTGATCTATACAACCTCTACCTCTCCTAAAACCACTCTGCACTTCCACGATCACATTTTCTGTCTTATCCCTAATCCTATTAACCGGTACCCTAAAATACACTTTTCCTACCACACTCAACAAACTTATACCCCTAAAATTACTGCATTCATACACATCTCCCTTACGTTTGTATAGGGGCACTATACAAGCAATCACCCATTCCACTGGCACCATTGACAAAATAAAGCATATATTAAACACTCTCACTAACCATTCCAATGTAGTCACACCCCCTTCTTTCAACATTTCTGCTCTCCCACCATCCATTACAATTGCTTTACCTGCTTTTGCTTCATACAATGCCCTTTTCACCTCCTCTCTTGTAATCTCTCTCTCATTTTCATCTCCCTTTACTGGCACTTGAACACCCCCCCCCCCCAACGCCACTATAGCCGCCTCTCTATCTTCCTCAACATTCAGCAAGCACTCAAAATATTCTGCCCATCTTTTCCTCGCATTGTTCCCTCTTAACATCTGTACATTCACATCTTTCACTGTCTCTTCCACCCTCGATCCACCCTTCCTTAGTCTCCCACTTCTTTCCAAAACTTCTTTTTATTCTCCTCATATGACCTACTAAAATCCTGTCCCCACCTAACATTTGCCAACCTCTTCTCTTCCTCTACCTTCCGCTTTGTTTCCACATTTTGCTCCCTATATCTTCCATACCTCTCCCTACTTTTACACTGCAGCCATTCCTCAAAAGCCCTATTTTTCTCTTCCACCTTCATTTTCACCACTCCATTCCACCACTCGCTGCCCCTCCTCATGCTACCTCCAGCAAACCTCTTTCCACACACATAACTTGCATGTTCCACAAAACCTTTTTTCATCAATCCCAATTCCTCTTCTAACTCCCCAACTTCCCTTTCTTTCACCCTGTCATATGCCACTCTCAACCTGTCATATATATATATATATATATATATATATATATATATATATATATATATATATATATATATATATATATATATATATATATATATATATATATATAT
>JAXCGZ010002038.1:0-2500 GCA_037179515.1 Halocaridina rubra | reverse complement strand
AATTTACAGACTCTGGTAGGTCATTTACATATACAAGGAACAAAAAGGGCCCTAAAACTGAACCCTGTGAAACTCCACTACTAACTCTTTTCCATTCAGACACTGAGTGTCTTACTCTAACCCTCTGTTCCCTTCCTTGTAAGTGAGTTTTTATCCATCCCAAGACATTTCTACCTATTCTAGCTATTGCTTGCAGCTTCCTAAGAAGTGTCCCGTGTGGGACAGTGTCAAATGCTCTCTGGAAGTCTAGGAATATGCAATCTGCCCAGCCCTCTCATTCCTGTAAGATTCGGCTTACCTCATCATGTTCTGAGATGGTTTGGCCATGTGGAAAGGATGGATGATGAAAGGCTGCTGAAAGAGGTGATGAATGCGAGAGTTGATGGGAGAAATGCTAGAGGGAGGCCTAGGTTTGGATGGATGGATGGAGTAAGGAGAGCCCTGAATGATAGGAGGATGGATGTGAGGGAAGCAAGCGAGCGTGCTAGGAATAGGAATGAGTGGCGAGCGATTGTGACGCGGCTCTGATGGGCATCTGCTGTTACCACGGGGCTGCATCTTACAGAGATAGCCCTGTGGTAGGGGCAGTAGGAGGAGCTGGCAGTTGTGAAGCGACACAGGTTGTGGAAGAGCCGGGAGGATGGGCTGTGGCACTCCAGCAGTGCCATCTGAACGGGCGCTAGCTCCCTCGTCATTGCCCATAGAGCAAAGTAATCCCCCTATTTGTTATCCTTTCTTGATGTCGGCTACCCCCCAATTAAAGGGGGAAACAGCCAAGGTATATGTAGGTATGTATATATATATATATATATATATATATATATATATATATATATATATATATATATATATATATATATATATATATATATATATATATATATATATATATATATATATATATATATATATATATATATATATATATATATATATATATATATATATATATATATATATATATATATATATACATATATATATATATACATATATATATATATATATATATATATATATATAATATATATATATATATATATATATATATATATATATATATATATATATATATATATATATATATATATATATATATATATATATATATACTGCATATATTAAATACAAACAAATGTTTTTATAATTCCTTTAAAAAATATTTTGATCCTTATAATACTCGTACATAATGTTTGATGTCAAAGAGAGTCAAGTCAAAGTCACCTTCCGAATTTATATTGAGAGAGAGAGAGAGAGAGAGAGAGAGAGAGAGAGAGAGAGAGAGAGAGAGAGAGAGAGAGAGAGAGAGAGAGAGAGAGAGAGATGTGAATGAATTATAAGAATGAGATGCCTCTTGCACGATCCTTTGTTATTGTCTGTGACTTGAGCTTCATAAATAATATATATAATATTAAAATAGGACTGAATTACATTTGATGATGTAAATGCAACAGTATTAAGTGGACTGCAATAGTTTCCTGATTTAATGAAGTGATTAAAATTATACTTTTTGTTATTTGTGGTGTCAATCAGACTCATCATCTTTATATCATATAAGATTCTCTCTGTGAGAATAACAAGTGTAAGCTGGTATTTAAATCAATTTGCTTTATTTAATTTAACTTTAAATTTATTTAAGCTTTTTTTCTTTTCATGTGAGGGAATGGCACACAAAATTCCTTTCATTCATATTTAGGTTTCTATTAGGAAAGGCCGAGGAACATCTTTTCATATAATTTCATTTGTTTTTATCCTATGAATATAGTGCCATACAAATTTTGAATTTTAACCATATGAAAAAAAAAATTACCATAAATTCAATCAAATACATAGACCTTAGGAATGAATAAGGCATGACCAGAATAATTGCTGAAACGTTGAGCATTAAGTACGAAATTATAGTTTATATTTGACTGTGAGCGAAAACATGTGAGGATGAACATTCGCTAAGAAAATATTATGTTCACCTCCTTCTATCCTAAGGCTAAACTCTCGCTTTCTCTCTACAAAATGAAGAAGCCCGAGGAATGAGAGATAGATAGATAGATAGATAGATAGATAGATAGATAGATAGATAGATAGAGAGAGAGAGAGAGAGAGAGAGAGAGAGAGAGAGAGAGAGAGAGAGAGAGAGAGAGAGAGAGAGAGAGAGAGAGAGAGAGAGAGAGAGGAGAGAGAAAGAGAGAGAATAGCTGTTAGAATTTTGCAACCCTTATGATTGCGTGAGTAGCCATGCAAAGTCCTGCTAAACAAGGCATTTGTTTGACGATCTCCTACAAAATAAAGAAGCGTTAAGAGAGAGAGAGAGAGAGAGAGAGAGAGAGAGAGAGAGAGAGAGAGAGAGAGAGAGAGAGAGAGAGAGAGGAAATTCTAAATTTCTGAATCCCACATGAGTGAAGGAATACATAAGAGGAGCCCTCCCAAACAAGACAGCCATTTGATGACCGTTTGTAGATTTGGAACATGATATAAGACCTCGTACCGTCGGTGTTTTAACAAG
>JAXCGZ010002037.1:115000-122500 GCA_037179515.1 Halocaridina rubra | reverse complement strand
CTCTAGTTTATTCCTGCTACTATCAAGAGGAGATGTAAATATTAAGTCTTATGTCCTCCTTCGCCCCCTCCTCTGCAACAACAATAACTACTACTACTACTACTACTACTACTACTACAACTATTACTACTACGACTACTACTACTCCCAAGAAATTAAAACCAATTTATTCTTCCCCCTTCTCCACCTTCACTACTACTACTACTACTACTACTACTACTACTACTACCACCACTCCTACTACTAGTAGTAAGTTTCAGTTATATAAATATGAGGAAAAGTAATCATAAAAACAGGTATGTCCTCCCACGACAATAAGAGGAAAAAATTCTCTAAAAATACAAAATCGTGACAAGGACAGTAAGGAATTATTTTCCCCCCTTTGTCCTGCATTAATTCCATGCCTATCTGTCGGTTCCCAAACACCTGTCAAACACTAATATTCTCCATAATATAAAATTCTGCTTACTCATACTTAAGGGCTAGAGACCTTACTCATGTTTGTCATGTCTTAAATCCCTGAATATTCACTCACTTGGGAGTTCTTCCTTTATCTTGTTCGTGCTTAAATTACACACACAACACACACACACACACACACACACACACACACACACACACAGATCAACTACTTATTATTGCAGGTATCTAAGTCATTCTTTATTTTACATGAAACATTTGTAGATAATATTTTCATAACTTTTCTAAAAATACTTTAAAAAATTAAAAAAATCTCAGCGTTAATAAAAATAGTAACAATAATTATGAAAATAAGCCTAACCTTAATAAACAACTAGAGCTATTATGGAATACTCATGCTTTTATATTGATGCCCGGGCCCGCTAAAGGGAATTTCCTTTGCAAGTACCGGTATCACACTCATAAAAAGCAAAGCTAAAAGATACTGCGTATGATTGTCCTAAAGCTCTGGGCTGCATCTATTATGTGCTGTCTAATGCCAAAACAATAGGTTAAATGCTATTTATAAAGCAATAACTCCTTGGTTACCCAACACCTGCACACTCAATAAGATTATTGAGTACACATATAATAATATTTTTGTCAATTTGAGGATGGTATCAAAGCGGTGTTGCTAATTCCAGAATACGTAGGCACAGAGAGAGAGAGAGAGAGAGAGAGAGAGAGAGAGAGAGAGAGAGAGAGAGAGAGAGAGAGAGAGAGAGTTAATTGGGGACACAAACGTAGCAATTTTTAAACCCCGTTATAATGATCTACACACTTCCTTGTACACAGCAATCAACATATTTACTTTATAAAATAATAAAAATAATAATAAAAATATTAATAATAATAATAATAATAATAATAATAATAATAATAATAATAATAATTTAATACATGTATTTATGTTTACAAACCCCGTTATAGTATACATTTTTTCTTTTGGTGTGCATTTTAAAAGCCGTCAAAACAACAGCCAATTAAAATTCCTGGAGTTTTCCTTGATATATAAAAATTATTTTGATTGGACTATTAAAAATAACCTAATGATGATGATGATGATAATAATAATAATAATAATAATAATAATAATAATAATAATAATAATAATAACAGATAATAATAATAATAATAATAATAATAATAATAATAATTATAATAATAATAATAGACAAATTAAAGCTAATAAAATTTCGCGCTTAGACGCAGCCATTGTTTACAAACCCCGATATAACAAACCACTTTTGGCGCGCATTTTAAATGCCCGCTAAAGGACACTTCAAATGTCAGTCGTACATTCTCCACCATATTCAAATGTCCTAGGATTGGACATTTAATTAAAAGGCCTTAATAACATTTTCACTAGATCAAGACCAGGCTTTTAAATATTATTTAAATGCTTTAAATACTACCGAACCATTATTTATGTATATTTACATTAATATTCAAGCAGGAGAACTGTACTAACAAATAACTGATAATGCTCAATGGGCCCGATTTCTTGAACAGTGTAAACCTAGGATACCATATTGGTAGTTAGCTAGACACACACAAATATATTTCATAAACACATCTGGCTCGGTTCTGTGTATGGCTAGGATCCCGTACACAGAACCGCTTCAGATGCGTTTATGAAATCCATTCGTGTGTCTAGCTAACTAACAATATGGTATCCTAGGTTTACACTGTTTAAGAAATTGGGCCTTAGTCATGTTAGTTACTTAAATCTCCACGTGGTCTGTCATTCGAGAGCCTAACCGGTTCAGGGGTACAATAGCAAGCATCAAATTGTTTGCAGAATATATATATATATATATATATATATATATATATATATATATATATATATATATATATATATATATATATATATATATATATATATATATATCTTGGCTATTCGTAGGAAGTAAAATACAGAGGAGATTCCCAGTCCCCCCGCTCCGCCCCATTTAGTCGACTTTTACGACACGCAGGGGAAACGGAGGAAGTATTCTTAACCCCCCTCCCTCACATCCCTCATTCCCCCTTGTAAAGGGGTGGCCGAGATAAGAAACGCGCATTCACCACTTTCCACACACACACCTCAGCCACTCCTCTCGGCAAACCTTTATCCACATGGAGCTGAGAGGAGTAGCTGAGGTGTGTGTGGATAGTGGTGCATGCGCGTTTCTTGGCTCGGCCACGCCCCCTTACAAGGGGGAATTAGGCAAGTGTGTGTATATATATATATATATATATATATATATATATATATATATATATATATATATATATATATATATATATATATATATATATATATATATATATATATATATATATATATGTGTTGTTGTTATCTTCCAATATGCAAGAAATCTAATATGAATACGTATAAGTTTTAAGCTAAAGTTTTGATTTTGCGTGTGTGTGTGTGTGTGTATGTACTACACACACACACACACACACACACACACACACACACACACACACACACACACACACACACACACACACACAACTTTAGTTAAAAACTTATACGAGTTCATATTAGATTTCTTGCATATTGGAAGACAACGACAACAACAACAACAACTACAAAAAACAAAAATAATAACAATGCTGAGTTGGCAGGGGCGAGTCGACACTATATCGACGCCAAGGTAGTGCAGATACTGTTGAACACATACCCAATACATCTAAAAAGTAAAAAAAAAATTATTAATGTCAAAGGTGTAAAAGGGACCACAGTGCCGTCTGTCGTCGCCTAGCCCATTACAACCCAGAAGATAGGATCAGCACAACAGTTTATTGGTCATACTGAGGATGTGGAAGGGAGGGGAGTAGCGTCTTTCTCTCCTAACCCCTGCTAACACAGAAGGTATGAGAGCAGATCAGGTCAAGGATCCAAAAAGGAGAGTCGTGGCGTCTGTCATCTCCCTAGCTCCAGCCAAACGCTTCAAATATTATTAGTAAGCTGGTGAAATTGGTCAAAGACACAATAAACTAAAGAATGAGAATATGCACGATTTTCCCAGTCCTACAACTCTGCACTCAATAATAACAGGTCATCATACTCTACTCAGCATTAATCGGTATCACGACAATGCTGTATGTCACCCTTACATTGCAATTGATGACAATGTGCTGAGATGCTTAATGAGGGAAAATGTAAACACAATCACCTCAGTAGCTAAGTGGATCAGTATAAAGCTCACACCAGTAGGGCACTGAGAGTGAATCTATGACGTAGTATGTATTGCATCACTTCGACAAAATCTCATGTGGTGTTAAATCAGGCCAATGGAGGAGCAAGCTAGTTCAACTTGATGTCGATCCCAAGTCCGGAAAAATGAGAATGTTGGTGAAAGGCCGACCAAGAGGCCGTTAAACTCTAATCCAAAACAAAACATTAGCCTCAAAGAGTCTAGTGAGATATAGAATCCATTTACACAAGGAAAGAGCTGAAGAAGAAGAAGAAGAAGAAGAAGAAGAAGAAGAAGAAGAAGAAGAAGAAGAAGAAGAAGAAGGAAGTGGTAGCAGCAGTAGCGGTGGTGGTAATAGTAGTAGAGAGGTAGGAAGTAGTAGTTGGAGAAGAAGAAGAGCGAAGAAGGAAGTGGTAGTAGCAGTAGCGGTGGTGGTGGAGGTAGTAGTAGTAGTAGAAGTAGGAAGTAGTAGTTGGAGGAGAAGAAGAAGAAGAAGAAGAAGAAGAAGAAGAAGAAGAAGAAGAGAAGAGAAAAAAAACGAAAATATACAGTAAGGAGAGGAAGAATATATGAAGAAAAAGAAAAATATGAAGGAATAAGAAGAAGAAAACTATGCAATAAACTCCCTCACGTAGTAGTTAGGCCCGTGTACACTCAAGCGGTCAAGTGAGTATACAGCATCCAAACAGACGAGTACATGATAACATTGGACATCCTGCCCCTCTCCGCCATACGACACACACACCTATCAGGGATATGATAAAATAACTAGAATTCTCTCTCTCCCTCTCTCACACACACTCAGACTCTCTCTCTCTCTCTCTCCACATGACTCATTTCCTGTTAATCACAAAAACAAACAGACACTTTATAAAGCACGATAAAAATAATAATA
Source organism: Halocaridina rubra (assembly GCA_037179515.1). NCBI lineage: Eukaryota > Metazoa > Arthropoda > Malacostraca > Decapoda > Atyidae > Halocaridina > Halocaridina rubra. Next base: position 117,955 of record JAXCGZ010002037.1, on the reverse strand, counting down.
ATAATAATAATAATAATAATAATAATAATAATAACAACAACAACAACAACAACAACAACAACAAGCATAACAATAATCTGTACCAATGATATCAACATACACGCGTAAATATTTGCATATTTTGAAGCTTTGGGTCTTATCTTGACATCCTTGAAGATTAGGAGACATAACACGCAAAGTTTAGTAGAACAACAACAACACCAGTGATAGAAATACTACTACTACTACTACTACTACTACTATTACTACTACTACTACTAATAATAATAATAATAATAATAATAATAATATTCTTATAAAAAAGTAGTGGAAGAATAGCAGTATATATTGTGACAATGAGTAAGTAACATTAGTATTAGAAGTAGTAAACAGCTATTGTGTTATCAAAATAATTCGCAAAATAACATTATTTACAGTAATAATGTAAGTAGTCTATTATATACATATACACATAATCACAGACAATAACAAAACATATTACAACTGCCCTGTTCCTCTCTATCAACAGTCAACCCAGTGACATCATAAAACACACAAGAGCACGTGTTCTCACTAAAGACACTGTCAGACTGGTGGTACTCAACTTGGAGTGGCACTAAGCAGGCACTGTTATAAATTAAGAGCAGTGCTACAACGTGGAAGTGTTGCAAGTGGCTAGCTGAGTGAGCATAGTTGAAACTTTACATTATGACTAACCTATGTTAATTGTCGATGTCGTCATTGTTTTTATTTAGTACGGCGTCATGATAACACAGTACCCCATTATAAGATGAAAATAATGATCGAGTTCCTGTTGTACTGTATAAGGAGTTAGTTGATTTAGTGTTAACAGTAGCTCAGTACATATGTCTATATGAGACAAGATCATCTATACTGTATGTATTGTTGTCGTCATTATTTTGATTAAGTTACGGAGTCATGAGAAAACTGTATCTCAGTAATAAGTCAAACTTAATCGAGATACAATGTCTTTAAGAGCTCTGTGTATGTATCTGATTCAAAGTACGATTATCTGTTTCCTACTGATGTCATGAATGATTTAAATAAGTTATAGGAAGTTACAGAGTTTCTCTGTGTCGCACAACGTTGGAGGCGATGATGATGATGCCAGGATCACAAGGAGAGAGTACTCCAATAAAAGGACAAGGTTAATATTCAGCGTTGATAGCATGTCTATGCATTTTTCACATAAAAAAAATCACCTGTTGATGTCGTCATTGTTTTGATAAAACAGTCACGAGAAGAGTGTGCGCTATTAATAGGTCCAGCATGATTTAACGTTGCCAATAAACTCCGTGTAAACGTCTGCTTGAAAGGAAGATTGCATAAGTTACGTGTTGATGTAGTCATTAAATTGATATAGTTATGGAGTATGTGGGGTCTGCAACCTCTTAAATGATCCAGTATAATTGAATGGTGTCAAGAACTCCAAGTATACTTCTAATTGAAAGGTCAATTATCCTTGTTACTTGTTGGTGTAGTTATTGTTTTGATATAGTTACAGAGTCATGAGAAGATTGATTCTTTTAAAAAGTAGACGTAGATTTCAATTATGAAAAATGTTAAATTTTTTATGTCTTACTTCAAGGGTTGGACAAGGCTGTTTTAGAAAACATTTATATAGAATTATCTAGTAAACAATTATACTTTGTTCCACGAATTTACAAAATTCTTATTCAGTAATAAACAGGATGTGAAAGGAACAGCAAAGGTATCTGTCCTCTCCTAACCACTGCCAGGAAGAAACTGCATAGTGAGCTCAGGCACAAGAATAAGTATGAATATATCTGTCACAAAGCTCTGCACTCCCCTGCAAAGCATACTTTCCTATTATACATACCCCCAAAGGCTTGTGCGAGTAGATCACATTCTCACAACTGGCCTTGTGGAACCTAATGTCTCCTGCTCTTCTATCCCTTCTCTCTTCTCTGACCATGTTGCCCTTAGCCTGAAATACTCCATACTTCAGACTCCAGCTACCCTCTCCCATCACCGCACCCGCATCTCTATCCCTCCCAAATACTGTCCCACTTATATTTCCTTTATCTCTCACCTCCTTCCCACTTTTGATCTCCTTTCTCCAGACAGCTTATACAACTCACTGGTGGATTCTACACATGACTTCTACACGCATTATGTTCTCAGACCACACGTTCCACGTCGCCCTGAGGCCCATTCCTGGACTTTGGATCAGCGTATTGCCCAGGCGGAAAGGACAGCTGTGGATGCTGGACTCTCCTTTCAAAGACAGCCCACCCCTGACCACCTGCACCAATATCAGTTGGCGAGGGATGATCTAGTTGCCCTGCAGAAGTGTGTGCACACTGAGTATTGGCAGAAATTTACGGATAGTATTAACCATCAGACTAGCGCTGGGACTATGTGGCATCTTATAAGGAAGGCTGTCAAGAAGAAACCCACCTGTGCTCTACACCACAGTCCACTTGAGTACGCTCAGGACCTCATTACTACCTGGTCAGCACAGTCACAAACTTGCAACCTTCCCGGGAACGTTCAAGAGGCACTCTCCACCCACCGCAGTGTTCGTAACCTCCGCCTAATGGGTGCATTACTACAGACGGATGAAGAGGATGACATCCCATTCACAGAGGATGAACTACGACGTGCTCTTGCTAGGATTAAGGCTACTGCCCCTGGGGAGGATGGTCTTACATATCAAGTTCTCCATCTTCTTCAGAAAGTTCCTGGTAACCCCCTACTGCGCCTCTTCAATCTTTGCTTTTGCTTGGGGCATGTGCCCTCTGCCTGGACCAGAAGCACTATTATTCCTCTACCAAAACCTGGAACCGACAAATTTAGGCCTATCTCCCTCACCTCCTGCTTCAGCAAAGTGTTTGAACGCATCCTTCTTGCCCGGCTCATGCACCGTCTACAGGATAAACTCTCCCCCAGTCTTTATGGTTTCCTCCCACAACGGAGCACACATCACTGCCT
>JAXCGZ010002037.1:85000-110000 GCA_037179515.1 Halocaridina rubra | reverse complement strand
AATAATTGCAGAGTGCTCTTCCGCCATCAATCACTTTTTACACTGTATTTTAATCTTAATTACTTTGGTATGATATTTAAAATTAATTGCAAATAAAAAAAATTACCATTATTATTATTATTGTTATCATTATTATTATTATTAATGTTGGGATATTAATCATTAAAATTTAATAACGTCAAAGAAAACAACATATTATATATATACATCAGAAAAGACATTTTGTACCCAATAAGACAATAATTTATATGACAACATGAACACACGCACACACACACAAAATTGCCCTTTCGTTAATTAAACACACAAAACATGGATCCCTATATCGATATATATATATATATATATATATATATATATAATAAAGTCTATATTTTATAAATATGTGAAAAATTCTCCACGACAATATATATATATATATATATATCTCCATGATATATATATATATATATATATATATATATATATATATATATATATATATATATACACATAATATGTTTGCCTATTTTCTTAACTGTGCTCAAGGTGTATTAGTTCCACCACTGGACTGACATTTTTATATGGTGTACTCATACCTGCTGAGTTAACAGAGGTTAGGGAAAGACAAATACCACTAGTGATCGGTTTTACGTCACGAACTCCCTTTTCTATTAAGGGCTAGGACGGTGCCTTCTTGGGAAGATCTTCGGTTTTGGCAAGTGTTACCGTTACCCTGAGTGAATGCCCTTTCTAACCTCAGACCGCGGCGGGCCTGGAACTCACGACCTGACGAATCAAAGTCGCGAGCGTTACCACTCAGCCAAGCCGGCCATAATGAATATCACTGGTGTCCTTTATTTTAAATACTATTTTTCCCACGCGACGAAGATTACTGTGTTGTTACGTGTCCCTGGGCCAGAGAGGAGAGATTAGGCGCTCTTACGCGCACGTGCCTTCTGTGGGTGATTGTAACCGAAAAGTGCCATTATATATGGCGCTCTCTCTCTCTCTCTCTCTCTCTCTCTCTCTCTCTATATATATATATATATATATATATATATATATATATATATATATATATATATATATATACATATTTCTCCTCTTTATCAAGCTATATACCTTTTCATCTATCATTACTGTATTCGAAAAGTGTCATAATTTGGCTTTCTCTCTATCTATCTTTTTCCTCTTTATCAAGCTATATACCTTATAATCTTTCATTATTGTATTCGAGAGGTAACTTAATATTCGGCTCTCTCTCTCTCTCTCTCTCTTTATCTCAATAATTATTGTACTCGATAATTGTCATAATATGGCTCTCTCTCTATCTTTCTCCTCTTAATCAAGCTATATACCTTTTAATCTATCATTATTGTTTTCGAAAAGTGTCATAATATGGCTCTCTCACTCACTCTCTATCTATCTATCTTTCTCCTCTTAATCAAGCTATATACCTTTTAATCTATCATTAGTGTTTTCGAAAAGTGTCATAATATGACTCTCTCTCTCTCTCTCTCTCTCTCTCTCTCTCTCTCTCTCTCTCTCTCTCTCTCTATATATATATATATATATATATATATATATATATATATATATATATATATATATATATATATATATTCTTCCTCTTGATCAAACTATATACCTCTTAATCTATCATTATTGTATTCAAGAAGTGTCATATGGGGCTCGCTCTCTCTTTCTCTCTATAATGATTGTATTCGAAAAGTGTCATAATATGGTTCTCTCTCTCTCTCTCTCTCTCTCTCTCTCTCTCTCTCTCTGCCTTTTTTCACGTGGCTGAACACTCTACCACCTGTTCTTCCATAGCCAGACAGGAACACTCATAAAAACAAGTGATATTTTTTTACTCATATCGAAGCTAGACCTCTAATGGTACTGTTCTGCCACTGACCCCATACAATACGATTCATGGCGTAATCATGAACTCTGACGAGTTCTTAATTACGCTATGGAAGCCACTACTCTCCATTGAATTAGTACCCGATTGCTGATTCCCAAAATGTCGATTCCCATTTAGTATCAATCTGCCGATTCCCAAATAGCCAACTCGTATGCTAGTCAATGTATCTAACGACCACCTAACTTAACTTAACCTAACCTAACGTATATCAATCCTTGCAATCACCAGTATATACTATACTAATAATATATTTATATTATAAAGTGTCAGCATTATGGGAATCAGGAATCTGGGAATCGGCAAACTGGGAATCATCAAACTGGAATGCTACCTCTCAACTACTTATATCTCAATGGCCCTGACGAAGTGAAAAGTCATAATAATCAACGTATAGCCTGCTGGCTAGTACAGTGGTAACGCGTTGGCTTCGCAATCACAAGGTCGAAAGATCGGTTCCCGTCCAAGACCGAGAGTTTAAGCTGTTTCCTGGCAGGTACTGCTGTGGTTGGTCACCACAGTGGGGGGTTGGGGCTTGCCCCGGCTGACGAATACCCATTGTATTGTAATGGAAATAAAGGTTTATTATTATTATTATTATCATTATTTATTATTATTATTATTATCACTTAACCTCCTGCTTCAGGAGTCCAGAGCTACATCTACTAAGCCTGAGAGAGTCATGCTCCATGCAGGGACAAACAAGCCCATAGTATGACTGGAGCAGCTGCTCAGCAGAGAGAAAATATGAGGTTAATTTACAAACGCGATTCGATCCCACAGCGGGGCGTTAGGAAGGGTATCCAGCCTTAATTCCCCAGCTGAAACCTGTTTAATTTCTAGAAGTATGCATAGATATAAATAGGCTTCCAATAAATAGTACATTTTATCTGTGATCATAAATATACAGTCAAATAAATAAATATATTTATTTGTAATTAGAAAAAGATATAGATGGACAGATAGACAGACAGATAGATAAACAGATACAATTATATTAAGATTAGAATGAGCTTAAAATTGGTTAGTTTCTCTGATGATACTTAGTCAAATGTGTACATACAATAAATTGAGATACGTGTATATAAATACATATACATACATAGAGTACGTACATAGAGTAAATAAATATATATGTACATAAATAAACAAAGAAACTGCTTACATATACAAATAATAAAAAAATTATTTGTATATGGAGGACAAAACACAGACATGTGAACAATAAATATATATTTATTTTAAATTAATAGTTACTTAAATAAGAATACCTTTACTATAAAAATAAATAGATCAATAAATAAATAAATAAATAACTAAATAATGTAAAGAAAATAAAAGGATATTAATTCCTATCCTATATATTCTCTTAAGGTAATACTTAGGGTTTTTCCCTCCTTGGGGTTTTATACAAGGTATTTCCAGAAGGTTATCTTCGGTAAATATCTTGTGAGGTCAATCATGTTTACGGGGGTATTTTAGTTACCTATAGAATCCTAATAAGGTGTTTCATGGAGTTATTTCAACATTAATAATTACAAGGTATTTGTAGGGGTTTAGTTTCATTAACCAAGACTTTTTAAGAGGTTCATCTTCACGTGTACATGCGATTATAAGGTTTTCATGATTAATTTAACATTAATAAAATACAGCGTCAGGTTAATCGCCTTTATAAGGTATTTTCAGAGGTTTATCTATATTAAAGAGGGTGTTTTTCAAGATTATATATCTCTAAAAGGTATTTTCTTTGGTTATATATCACTGATATATAGTCTTATGGAATTACCATTAATAGAATGCTTTGTGAAGTTCTTTAAAGGAAAAAGTTTTTTTTCTAGATTATTTTTTATAAGATTATTTTTACAAGGTATATCCATTGGGTATATAACAATAACATCGCATTTTATAGACACTGGAAAAAAAAATGTTTGGTGAGGTTCATCATTACAAGGTTTATTCCGGGGTTTATCTATATAAAGCAAGACGTTTTGTGAGACTTATCATCATTACAAGGTATATTCCGGGGTTTATCTATATAAAGCAAGAAGTTTTGTGAGGTTTATCATCAATACAACGCTTATTCGGGGTTTATCTATATGAAACAAGATGTTTTGTAAGACTTTTCATCATTACAAGGTTTATTCGGCTTATATCTATATTACAAGATGTTTTGTGAGACTTTTCATCATTACAAGGCTTATTCGGGGTATATCTATATTACAAGATGTTTTGTGAGGTTCATCATCATTACAACGCTTATTCCGGGGTCTATCTATATAAAGCAAGAGGTTTTGTGAGGTTTATCATCATTACAAAGCATATTCGAGGTTTATCTATATTAAACAAGATGTTTTGTGAGGTTCATCATCATTACAAGGCAAATTCGGGGTTTATCTATATTAAACAAGATGTTTTGTGAGGTTTATCATCATTACAAGGTATATTCTGGGGTTTATCTATATAAAGATGGATGTTTAGAGGTTTATCATCATTACAAGGCATATCCGGGGTTTATCTATAAAAAGCAGGATGTCTGGAGAGGTTTATCATCATTACAAGGTATATTCTGGAGTTTATATAAAGTAAGATGTTTTTTTTTGAAGTTTTATCATCATTACAAGGCATACAAGGGGGTTTATCTATATAAACCAAGATGTTTTGTGAGGTTTATCATCATTACAAGGCTTATTCTGGGGTCTATCATTATAAAATATGTTTTGTGAGGTTAACCAACTTTAGAAGGGAATTTCAGAGCTTTATCTATATTCAAAAATTTTCTGAACGAGGTATTTTATGGGGATTAATTACATCAAAGGTTATATTTACGGTTATTCAATCTACACAAAGGCCCAATTTCTTAAACAGTGTAAAGCTAGGATACCAAAATTTTAGTTAGCTAGACACACAAATGAATTTCATAAACGCATCTGATGCGGTTCTGTGTACGGCTAGGATCCCGTACGGGATCCTAGCCATACACAGAACCTCGTCAGATACGTTTATGAAATCCATTTGTGTGTGTCTAGCTAACTAACAATATGGTATCCTAGGTTTACACTGTTTAAGAAATCGGGCCAAAGTATTCTCCTTGGTTATGTAATATTATTAAGCTGTTTTAGGGAGACATTCAATATCAATAATATATTGGTTGATTTCACTGCACAAGGTATTTTCAGGGGCTATCTAAACCAAACAAGGTATTTATTTGATGTCCTTTTTTCTTTTTACAAGGAACCAATATTAATAGACATTTAATGACCACAAGTCTATGAGCTCCCAGTGACAAGAAAACGTGACGTACTCACTTCAGAGAATATTAGTCTAAAGCACATGATGACAGCACACGCCCTCTCTCTCTCTCTCTCTCTCTCTCTCTCTCTCTCTCTCTCTCTCTCTCTCTCTCATAGCTCTATCTATGGGTTCTCTCATACTTCAGTCTTATATCTTACTCTCACATAGCTCAATCTATTGGTTCTCTCTCTCTCTCTCATAGCTATATCTATGGGTTCTCTTATACTTCAGTCTTATATCTTACTCTCACATAGCTCAATCTATCGGCGCTCTCTCTCTCTCTCTCTCTTTACAGTCCAGTCTCCGTCACAAAGCCGAGACTACATTCCCCAAAACCGGCATGCAAGAACTACCTCTATGAAGGGAGGATCTAAACGAGGTAATCCTTCGCCAAAAAATTAAAAAGAACATTATTTTTTTTCTGCTTATTTTTATTTAATCATTGGAAATCCAGAACGAGTGTTACCATGCAGAGCTACAGGACACTATCCAGGCCTATTCTCTAGACCCAACTCAGGATACAATAAAATCCAGAATCGGTACATGATGTCATTCTTAGGTGGCTCTTCTGGGAATGATGCAAAAGGTAGGTGCCTAATCTGGGACTGAGGGTGAGCGCATGCATTTATAAAGGGTGGTTTATACGGTCAAACGGTTCGTCGAACGCGGTTCGACAGACAAGTGTTTGAAGTAATGTTCGAACGTATGAACGGGGTATTTAGTTGTCGAACACGTTCGACAAACGTGTTCGACAACCAAATACCTCGTTCACACGTTCGAACATCACTTCAAACACTTGTCTGTCGAACCGCGTTCGACGAACCGTTTGACAGTATAAACCACCCTTTAAGATATACAGTTTTGAAACTTGGGTTGGGCTGAGTTGGGTTAGGTTAGGTTAGGTTGGGTTGAGTTGGGTTAGGCTAGACTAGGCTAAGTGAGGTTAGGTTAACCTAATCTAACCGAACAATATATTTTGAACACAGATGCTTCATCCGGGATTGAGGTACACTAGGTCCCTATTCTACGAATGATCCTCTAGATGCAGATGCTTCCACCAATAGCCTGTCACTTTCACTCATTATTCCTGCTGAGTTGGCAGTGGTTGAGCTCACAAATCCCAGTACTGTAAATTCCTATACTGGTCATAACTAAATAAAAATGCCCATTTTTATTCACAACACGAGTCGAGCATCGAACTCGGCTCCTTGAGAGAGAGAGAGAGAGAGAGAGAGAGAGAGAGAGAGAGAGAGAGAGAGAGAGAGAGAGAGAGAGAGAGAGAGAGAGAGAGAGAGAGAGAGAGAGAGAGAGAGACTAAACAAGGGTTTAGCTCTACAACAAAGTCCCTTTGAAGCTTCTCCTCCCCCTCCCCCTTCGGCCCGTATGAACTCCCTCCCTCACGTGGGTGGATATGGTATGCGTGTATATAAACGCCCATGTACGCACGCACGCACATATGCGTACATTTATCTTCTTGTACATCTTACTTTTTTATTATTGTTATCATTACTTTTGTTTATAATATTATTATTATTATTATTATTAAGATTATTATAATTATTATCATTATTACCATTAATTAGGATGTGTGCGTGTTTATAACTGTGGGCGCGTTTGGACATTGTAAACGGGAAGAATGGGTGTGGTATTACGCGCACTGTGTATTTTCAAAATATTCATACTTTTCAAGTTAAGTATTTCAGTGATATTGTATATGTAATACATAATGATCGAGACTAATAATGGTCCTTTTATATGCAACTCTTGAAGTGCCTGCGGTAGATAGTCCCCATTTAATGATTGAGATCCAAAAACTACATACAAAACTAAAATATGTTATCATGATCATAACACGGTGACGCGGTGGTAGCGCTAGGGCTGGTAATATATGGGCCACATTTTCTATCTTGGCCCGAGGCTGGGTTAGCTTACAGTATCTCATTGTCGTTACTGATAAAATTGGGCAATTAACTAAGGGGTCGGTGATTTCCTACAGGTCTAACTGCTTATTCAGCCCTACCTGGAGATCACTTGGTCCCCGTGATTGGAGAAGGAACTTGGATCCCAGGTATACGGCAAAATAACACTCGAGCATAGTGTTGTAACTGTCCCTTGCCACTGCCATTCATCAGAGACCTTTAAACTTGAAAGATGACGTAATCTTTTATTCTAACTCCTACAATATCTAAATACTTAGACTCTATAGAAATAGACAGGAAAAGATGGGCAGAATATTTTGAGTGCTTGCTGAATGTTGAGGAAGACAGAGAGGCAGCTACAGTGGCAGTTGGGGGTGTTTCAAAAGCCAGTTATGGGAGATGAAAATGAGAGAGAAATTACAAGAAAGGATTTGAAAATGGCATTGTATGAAGCGAAAGCAGGTAAAGCACCTGGAATGGATGGTGTAAGAGCAGAGATGTTGAAAGAAGGGGGTGTGACTGCATTGGAATGGTTAGTGAGTGTTTAATATATGCTTTATGTTGTCAATGGTGCCAGTGGAATGGGTGATTGCTTGTATAGTGCCCATATATAATGGTAATGGAGATGTGTATGAATGCAGCAATTTTAGGGGTATAAGTTTGTTGAGTGTGGTTGGAAATGTTTATGGTAGGATACTGATTAAGAGGATTAGGGATAAGACAGAAAATGTGATCGCAAAAGTGCAGAGTGGTTTTAGGAGAGGTAGAGGTTGTATAGATCAGATTTTTGTAGTTAGGCAGTTATGTGAGAAATATTTAGCAAAGGGTAAGGATGTGTATTTTGCATTTTTGGATCTGGAGAAAGCGTATGATAGAGTTGATAAAGAGGTAATGTGGAATGTTTTGAGGTTATAGGGAACTGATGGTGAACTGTTGCATGCAGTGAATAGTTTGTATTAGGGTAGTAGAGCTTGTGTTAGGGTAGGGAATGAAGTGAGTGAGTGGTTTCCAGTGGGTGTGGGACTGAGACAGGTATGTGTGATGTCACAATGGCTGATCAATTTATATATTGATGGAGTTGTAAGAGAGGTGAATGAGCGAGTGCGTGGTCGAGGTTTGAAAACGGTAGATGGGGATGATAACGAGTGGGAGCTGAATCAGTTGCTGTTTGCAGATGATATTGTGGTGGTGGCAGATTCAGAGGAGAACCTGTGTCAGTTAGTGTCAGAATTTGAAATGGTATGTGCGAGAAGGAAGTTGCAAGTGAATGTGGGAAAGAGTACGGTTATGAGGTGTACAAGAAATGAGGATGGTGCTGGATTGAATGTTATGTTGAATGGAGAGACACTTGAGGAAGTTCATCAGAGTAAGTATTTAGGCTCGGTTATAGCTGCAAATGGTGGCGTGGAAGCAGATGTGTGTCACAGAGAGAATGAAGGATGTAAAGTGTTGGGTGTGTTGAAAGGAGTGATGAAGAATAGAGGGTTGGAAATGAATGTTAAGAAAGTTTTGTATGAGAAAGTGGTTGTGCCAACTGTGATGTATGGATCAGAGTTATGGGGTATGAAAGTAAGTGAGAGATGGAAACTAAATGTGTTTGAGATGAAATGCCTGAGGAGTATGATTGGAGTATCTTGGATGTATAGGGTTAGGAATAAAGTGGTGAGAGCAAGAACGGGTGTGAGGAGAGAATTTGCAGCCAGAGTAGATATGAATGTTCTGAGATGGTTTGGCCATGTGGAAAGGATGGATGATGAAAGACTGCTGAAAAAGGTGATGAATTCGAGAGTTGATGGAAGAAATGCTAGAGGGAGGCCTAGGTTTGGGTGGATGGATGGAATAAGGAGAACTCTGAATGATAGGAGGATGGATGTGAGGGAAGCAAGTGAGCGTGCTAGGAATAGGAATGAGTGGCGAGCGATTCTGATGCAGCTCTGATGGGCATCTGCTGTTACCATGGGGCCGCATCTTACAGAGGTAGCCCTGTGGTAGGGGCAGTAGGGGAGTTGGCAGTTATAAGAACATAAGAATAGAGGACACTGCAACATGCCTACTGGCACACACGAGGCAGCTCCATTTTTGAATTGTATTTTCAGCATGTCTAACCTATTCTATTCTACTCTACTTATTTATTCTATTTTTCTTTTTATGATTTTTCTAATAAGCACTAACCTATTCATACCCACCCTACCTCTGTCATATGTCTATCTAATCTACATTTGAAGGTGTCTAAGGTATTGGCATTTACTATCATACTAGTATGAAGCGACACAGGTTGTGGAAGAGCCGGGAGGATGGGCTGTGGCACTCCAGCAGTGCCATCTGAACAGTCGCTAGCTCCCTCGTCATTGCCCATAGAGCAAAGTAATCCCCTTATTGTTTCTTTATTTGATGTCGGCAACCCCCCAATTGAGGGAGAGAGTCAAGGTTGATAGATAGAAAGTTAGGGTTAATTAGGTACAAAACGATCAGAAAACTGTGAGTCTATAGGTAAAATATATTCCTTAGTCATTTATTTTTTTACAGATATAAATTTGGATGGTGTTCTGCTGAGCTCATTTGTCATATTAGCCTATTTATTGCCTAAGAAAAGGCCATACCCGTCAGCATGAAGCATCGCATCCTCCCTTTTGCTTTAGTTAAATACAAAGAATCAGTCCTAGAAGAGGGGGGAGGGGCTTAATTTGAGATTGAGGTTAGGTTAGGTAAACCTATCTTTACATAAACTTTGCCTATCTTCAATCCAAGATGAAGGAAAGAAAACTTGAAATTATTCGTTCCTTTCCTGGTACATGCGATGAGGGTGTGACGGCTTGTTTTTCCCAGAAATAAAATAAAAAAAACCTGTCCAGTCCTGCAGCTCTGTGCAAAATGTGAAGAGGCCGGGGCGTATGTATATAGGAAATTCCATTCATATGAAGTAGTACGCATTTATATGTAGTAATATAGACCTTCTTGACCTCCCTCAGCAGTCTCTCTCTCTCTCTCTCTCTGTCATGAGTCAAAGCTGGATAACATAAAGTTAAACCTAAGTCACATTAAGCCATAAAAACATAGACTTCTCTTAGTTTAGAGCCTCATATCAATTTTAGCTCCAGAAACTGACATAACCATTTGTGTATTCATTACATCGAGTGAGTTGAAATGCCAGACGCCATTATCAGTCCAATCTTTAACCCAATAAGCATGGAGATATATAAAAAAAGAATGTCTCAAGTAGGTAATCCCACGCTTAGAGAACAGGAATAGCTATAATCTCACCAATACAAATAAAAAACAATTATATCACGAATGACGTAATATGTCTATTTTTCTATCTATCTTTCTCTTTTATCTAAGCACCAATCATCATGGTCGGATTTTCTAGTGTCGTTATTTTTGCTTATTCGAAGTTTATTCTGTTGTCAATGAAAAATTTCATTTATAATTATTGTCTGTGAAATACTGATTTTCTTCATGTAATAATATATACTTATTATAAATTGCAAAATACGTAATGCAGAAAATCCGTGCATGCAGACATACATACACAAACAAACATATATATATATATATATATATATATATATATAGATATATATATATATATATATATATATATATGTGTGTGTGTGTGTGTGTGTGTGTGTGTGTGTGTGTGTGTGTGTGTGTGTGTGTGTGTGTGTGTGTGTGTGTGTGTGTGTGCGCGTGCGTGTGATTACCTAATTGTGTTTACGGGAAAGTGTGTGTGTGTGTGTTTTTTCCATATCTACCGCTTTACTATTGATATACCTATCTTCTATCGAATGAACTACCTCTTGGCGTAATCTATTTGCTTACATTGTAACACGTAAAATACATCATCATGCGTAATCCCTTGATCTAATGTACTGATTAGCTATATCTAAGCATACGTAATTGGTCTATCTATGTAATAAGTAATTTGCATACCTCAATATCCCGAGTATGTCTCTCTCTCTCTAACTACATATATATATATATTATATATATATATATATATATATATATATATATATATATATATATATATATATATATATATATATATATATATATATATATATATATCATTAGTAATAGTAGTAGTAGTAGTAGTAATAGTCGTGGTAGCAGTTGTAGTAAAAACAATAAAGCCTCTATGCCGCAGAATCTCATATTTTCATTAAAAGACATACACAAAAGCAATTAGTGCATAAACCAATATACAAACAAATAAACAGCTATAAATGTTTAGTTCAGCCCAAAACTACGATATATTTTGAAGTAACAAAGAGATGAAATAAAAAAAAACAAATAAAAGAAAAAACGGTAGTGTAATGAAAAATTAACATATGTGATTATTTCAAGACAAAATCTTGAATTAACAATGAAATGAAAGGCGAAAAAACACAAAATAACAGAAGAAATTAAAAAAAAATATATATATATAAATAAATAATAAAAATAGTTCAAGCCCAAAATCTTGAAATAGTAAAGATATTAAATGTAAAATAAAACAAAAATATTTCCTAAAAGTTTTAAATATATCTTTTAAAACTATTTGAAAAGCCAACACGAAGCAAAATATATCTTTAAAAAGTCAAAAGTTTATCGCAAATAGGCCTATAGGAAAGCCAAACACGAGAGCTTAACCACCACACACTACCTCTTCAGGCTCAGCCAAGCCTCTTCCCCCCTCCCTAGAGCCACCCCACTTGGGTTATAACGGTATATCCAGACTGTACACACACACACACACACACACATACACGCACGCGCACACACACAAGCAAAAAAGTTGGTCAAACAATATCAGATTTCAACTAAAAAAAAAAAAAAAAAAAAGCTTCACAAACACAATAAAGGTGTAAAAAAAAAATTATAAAAATGGCAAAATTCGGTAAAATCCGAATCAAGATTTTACTCGAATCTGACAGAGAAAAAAAAGTATTTCGATTAAAAAAAAAACAGATTATTGTGACTTAGTATTAATCACTATCATTGTCATTATTATTTAAAACACAAGTGTTATAAATAATTACTGATAAAACACTAAATATCTTGAATGTTCTGTCCACTTGAAATATGTAATACAAAAATATAAAACATATAAATATATAAAAAAAAACACGTATGTAAATATAAACACATGATATGGACTGACATTCACGAGTAGGATAAAACGCGGCAACATCCTACTTCCACACTCTCCATGACTAGACTGAGCCACACACTCGCTCTTTTTGAGTCAGACCGTCGCTCGCATATCAGTCGCTTCTTCTTTTTTTCTCTTGAGTCTTCAGGGATGACTGTTCAGGAAGACCCGAGGGAGTCTCTCTACCAGGGGTAGTAACCGAGGTTATAACTCGGGGTGAGACAGTTCAACTCTCTCTCTCTCTCTCTCTCTCTCTCTCTCTCTCTCTCTCTCTCTCCACATGACTCACTATAAAATCCTGAATCCGAATTTATGGGGATATAAAACTGATAAAATATATGAATCTGAAGTGATAAAGGTTAGCAAGCTTGTAAACCTTTAAGTTAAAGGTATCAAAAGATTCATACAAGGGCACATATAAAAACACAATAATATTGAGAAATAGGCTATTATGCCTAATAAAAAATTATTCTCTTTCCTTACATACAACAACTTTCGGTACTATTGGTTGGTTTGGTTTCGGTTTTACGTCACGAACTCCCTTTTCAACTAAGGGCTAGGACGGTTGCCTGCTTGCGAAGGACTTGTTTTGGCAGATGTAATCGTTACCCTGAGTGTATGCCCTTACAAACCTCAGTCCGTGACGGGGCGCGAACCCTCGACCTGCCGCCTCAGAGTCGCTGACACTACCATTATGCCACGGAGACTACAAATTTCGGTACTATTACTATTGCTGTTCTGAATAAAAGGAACCACCTTATCATCCTAGCTTGAGTAGGTTGTCAGTATGGTTAATCATTTTTCAAGGTTCTTCGAGTTTTACATTCAATCTCACTTCCTAATTCCATATTCAAGAACTACATTCTCAGTTGAACACTTTGCATTCTTCATCCTACTGTGGGACCTTATCCCATGGAAGCAGAGCAGTGCAAACTTTAACAAAGAAAACCATACACTAACGAAACCCTTTCGTTCTTGGTGTTATAAATCTGCCATGATTTTCAGCAAGCCAGCACTACTACTACTAATTCTACTACTACTACTACTACTACTAATAATAATAATAATAATAATAATAATAATAACGGTAACAATAATCATCATCATCACCAACAATGAAAAAGAAAGACATTACAACATTTAAGAGAAAAAATTTAACTTTTTTCTTGCATGTCACACGAATCTTTTTTTTTTTTTTGGGGGGGGGGACTGAGAATGGTATGAACTGCATGCCAAGTGTTTTAAGCATTTCAAAAAGCATACAAGTGTGTATATTTATCTTACCTAATAAGTAGCACTCTAGTTGACTTCTTAAATTTTAAATTTTACATACATACATACATACACATATATTGACCGCAATCTCTCTTGGATGAACATGTTGTTTATGGTGAAGTGTGGGATGTGATGATGTTCTGCTATCCAGCTTGCAAGGAGAGTAACTGTGGATATGACTGGGTCAATATTAAGTTTGTATGTGAAGAACCACTCATATAGTTTGAGGTAGGGCTGGAGGAAGATGTCTTTGCATATTGATTTGCAGTTGTGAGTGCTATGTTGTCTGTATAAGAAACTGTGTGTGTTTGGGGTGAGTGAAGCATGGGTAGATCATGCATGTATAGGTTTAAGATTGTGGACAATAATACAGATCCTTGAGGGGCACAGTTTGTAAAGTTTCTGATGTTGACGTACCAGTAATTGGTACATGTGCACACCTTCCGGTATGGTAGTTGGGTAGCCATCTTTTTGCATAATTGTGCATGCTTGTGATGAAATTCTATTTGTGAGATTGTGGCATAGGATGGAGTCAAAGGCTTTATTGAGGTCTAGTGTGTCGAGAAGTGTCCTCTGCAATGGTCTAGCTCAATTAATGGCATGAGATATTCTCTATGGCAGGTGTGTAAGCAGAGTGCCTGAGGAGTGTAAAGGATTAAAGTCATGATCTGATAGGACTAATGGAAAGCGAGGTGTGGTTTATGGCAGAATTAGTCATTTGGTAACTTCGGAGAGAGTGCAGAGAGAGTGTAATGGTGCAACGTAAAGAAGGTAGCGTAAAGTTCTTGTTGGATTTGGGTGGTGTGGTAATGACCCCGTGCTCCAAGAAGAATTGTATCGTATTATGCATAGTGAGTGCTTGCATGCCTTCTGGTCCCAGGTGTCTAAGGTGGATATTGCTTATATTGCTGGGATCACAGGCAGAAGAGTGCTTGCAACTGTTTATGAGCCTTTTCTGACGGTTGATGAAATGTGCTTACTGAGGCATTAGGAAACTGATTCTTACATCTAATGATATGTTGGCGGCTACATTCTGTGGGTGTAGATGACCGACATGACAGAAATAACTGACAAGGGTAATTGCCTACTACATACTTGAGAGTATGGCATTGGTACTTGCAAAGGCAGCATGTGATTGTATTGTCTTGTTGCTGAAACGTGCATTGCTATTCAGTACTTTGTAGTCTGATGGTGTCTGTTCAGTGATCAAGCGCTTTCAGATAATTCTTCCAATTTAATGCTTGTTATTCTAATATTCTGTTATTGATGTAAGTCAAGTGCTTGTATTGTTCTTTGTGTGGGGTGTTGGCGAATGTTAGAGTATCACATTTTTTAATGACGTCCTGATTTTCTGGTGTGAAAATCAGGTTCATTCTTTTTCTGTCACCTCTAGGGATGTGCCTTTGACTGCATTTTGAAAAACTGTGGTAAAAGAGTGTACAGCATCATTTAAGTTTGCGATGGAAGTACTGTTTGGAGTTTCAAATTGTTCTATTTTATTAGTGAAAGCTTCCCAAGCGGCTTTTTTGTAATTGGTGTATCTGTGTCTGAGGCCAACTGAGAGATTCTTGTTTTAGTGATGATGATGGGGAAGAGGGTTGGAGCTTAAGGTTTCGACCATCTTCTATGATGTCTTGGAAGGTGGTTCACTGAACAAAAGGTGATACTTCGAGATAATGTCAGGAAGAGGGCCAGGTGGGGATGTGTGTTAATGAATGTTGTTTAGGCTGCAAGGGTTTCTGTCTGGTTTTGGATTACAAGTCCTCTGTCTGTGTCAGGGTTGCCAACAAACAAGGTCGACATCATCTTGGGATCGAAGTCAACTCTTAGGATGATGCTTGGAGTATTGGTGATATGCACAAATTGTTGGGTGTAATAAAAATAATATAAACAATAATAATAATACAAATAATGAAGAAGATGATGATAAAAGGTTAAAAAACAAATAATACTGACTCAAAGAGGATACAATTTTATATACAGTGTACTGTACTATACATATAGTTATTTTTTCTGATAATTTTATTTAATATTTTCAATTTGCGCTAAGCCAAAATCACGTTAGTAACATTAGCACAAGATGTGGGACGACTGTACTCTTGCAGTAGCATAAGTTTTATCACCTTCAAAGTGAAGAAGTTGGCTAATATCACCCATTACTTAAGTAAAAAAAAAAAATTCTGAACCATTGGGTTCACATAACATCCAATTCATTAGTGCAATGTCTGCAAGAGTCGATATAAGCCTTTATTAAATAACAGAGAACAAGAGCTGCCATAGCTTAGCGGATTTAAGATTTAAACCATGTCAACTCAACAAGCATACATACACAAGTGCATATGGTAGTTCATTTGTGAGTCCAGTTGTGCCATGGGCTCAGGCAAGAGTCTACACAGACCATGACTGTCATGACATTCTAGATCCAAATGAGTCTTGGCAATACTAAAGATTCATACAGATGTAATTTGATTCAGATATCTGATTTTTACTCAAAGCACTAGAGCCAAGGAGTGATTCAGAATCAAACGAGAAGAGAGGAAAGGATGATACAGGTAAGTGTGCTTCCTGTTAAGACTTCCTAAGGGCAAAGGATAAACATTAAATGCACCATTTTATGTGTTACAATTTGTGTCCATCTGAATGGGGGTGGACACAGACATGTTGGAACTTAGTGATCTCAAGAAAATATTTAAATCACAATACCGTAAAACAGTTATGCCATGACAATCCCAAATTACGTAATGCAGCACCACAGAAGTAACATGGTATCATCAGAGCCTTTTCTACCTTACCCTTAGTGAAATGAAAAGATATTTAGAAGTAAATAGCAGCTCCTCTCTCCCTATCAATTATTCAACTCGATCAACTAGTAAGGAGTTAGAGGGCAAATACTATATACTCCTTTACGATTCTCCTCTATTTCTATATACAAAATCCCCATTATTTGAAGTATGGCTGAAGCAACGCAAAAAACTTCGACTCTTTGTGGGATGAGAGTACAAAGGAGGGGATTCCCAATCACTTCACTTCACCCCTATTTAGTCGATGTTTATGACATGTACGGGAACATGGGGATGGTAAAAAGAGATAAAAAATAATGTTAGGGACTAAAGATGTACAAACAACCTATCATAAAACCCTCTTGTTTTCAAAAACAAATAAAAAACTGCTATTTGCTTCACACAATAAAATCGTCAGAGAAAAGAATCCAATATACAATACCTCAATCCGACAGTTAC
Source organism: Halocaridina rubra (assembly GCA_037179515.1). NCBI lineage: Eukaryota > Metazoa > Arthropoda > Malacostraca > Decapoda > Atyidae > Halocaridina > Halocaridina rubra. The sequence goes on along the minus strand of JAXCGZ010002037.1, from coordinate 93,236 downwards.
ATAATGAGTCTGTATATCTGTAACATTTATAATTTTGATACCTGTATCCTGTTGGGAACTCCCTTTCTTTCGAGCAGACTGGGCAAATGATAATAAAACCCTCTTTCACCAACCAAGCACTTTACGTTTATCTCAAACTTGTGTTTATATTTAACAATTGCTTTGAAATCTGATTATACACTATACAGAGAAACAAAGAGACAAATTGTATATTGTTGATCACCTACCTTACGTGTAGATTCCCAAGTCCCTCTGTAGAGTGGACTCCTTCCCTCGTTCTGCAAAAAATATTGGAAACCATCAGCTCATATTCCCCAGTTCAGATCCACTCTTTTAATATAATTCTATATTAATAAATAAAAACAAACACAATAACTACATTATGTCACAATTACATCAGAGAGTTGTTAAAATGTTAGCATTATGTCATATCCAGCTGTAACATTTAAAGAGGACTGCCCTAAACAGCTCAATGTTAAGTCTTCCTTCATATACGGTACTTTTTCCTATATCTACATCTACACCGAATATTCTAGTGTGTTCATTACACATCTCTTATTATTCCTTCACATCTGACAAGTCACAACACAAGCCATCTCTGTTTCTCTGTTTTCTTTCTCACCATTTTCCTGATGGCCATGCCTGATAAGAGGGAAATTTTCTTTTCCCGTCCCAGTGTCACACATAAAAAAGAAAAGAAAGCACATAACCCACAGCTGATAACAAAAAAGCGAGGCAGCAGAGTTTCGTCACCCTTGCCATCAGCTGTTCTATGATAAAAAAAAGTAATGAATGGAATGCTAGCCCTTTGCTCACCTATTCCTTTTAGGTAACTCTCACGACATGCATGGAATACAGGCATTGAGTTCTTTCTTCCCCAACTAATATATATATACGTTGTTGCATTTTTAGGTCTCATTATTAATCTGCATTCGAATAGGGGTGGACACAGACAGGTTGGAGCTGGGGTATTGAGATTGGAAGCCCTTCCAATGCCCCTTGGTGGTCATTTCCTGAGTCGAGTTCTTTAACAACTACGCTACCGTGGTCCCCCCACCAATATATGTATATGATTTCTTAAATATAAGGTGATATGTTCAAACCGTCAAGCAACTTTATTGCGAATAAGTCATTACTAAGGTAAGGTTATCACATTATAAGTAACACACAGCTCATGATTAAAAATAAATCATTATTCTCAGCCCTTGCAACGAATTCTACAACATATGTGAGACTAAGTACATACACACACTAAATTTTAAAATAGTTTCGCATCATCTTGAAAATATATATATATGTTTTCGGTTTTACGTCACGAACTCCCTTTTCAGCTAATGGCTAGGAGGGTTGTCTTCTTGCGAAGGACTTGTTTTGGCAGATGTAATCGTTATCCTGAGTGTATGCCCTTACTAACCTCAGTCCGTGACGGGGCGCGAACCCTCGACCTGCCACCTCAGGGTCGCGGACGCTACCAATTTGCCACGGAGACTACATATATATATATATATATATATATATATATATATATATATATATATATATATATATATATATATATATATATATATATATATATATATATATATATATATATATATATTTCCATTATAATAAAAGGTTTACTTTGCTGTTCATGATAATTACCAGTTCTACTGGGTTAATTGTGATTGAAGCTATTTTTCCTAAAATATACAGTACTGTCGTCTGATAAGTATACAGGCTGTGTATCTTTGCTACTTATACAGCTTTATCTTTGTGAAAAATTGCTAAGTCGCAACTAAATAATCATATATATTGTTTTAATGCTCGAAATTGAAAATGTCACAATTTTGGTTAGCAAATGAAGACAGGAGTGGGAACTACAGTAGCGTAGCGGTTAAAGCACTCGACTAAGGAAGTGACAGACACACAAGTAAGCTCACTGCAGGGCGTTAGGAAGGACATCCAACGTTAATTTCACAGAGTAACAGTGGCACAAAACAGCATAATAGCAAAATACAAAATACAAAATAGAATAAATCAAAAATAAATTCAGTAAGCAGTAATATCAAAAAACCTGATACAAAATAATTAAGCAAAGGCATACGGGCACTACAACATTGCAATATCAATGATTGGAAATATATAAGGGTTAAAAAATCAATGACATAGGGACTGTAATAGAGCATGGTGAGGCACATTAGGAAGGGCAACCAGCCTTAATACCCCAGCTCCAGCCTGTATGCATTCATCCAAATTATGGAGATTAATAGTGACACACAAACTGGCAACTACAAAAAATTAATGACATACTAATACGGCACTAATTACTCTTTGTTTTACGAGTAACATATTTCGTTTTAGATATTTCTTAGCAGAGGAAGACTAGTACTATAGATTACAAAATATACCTCATGTATATTCCTGTTCCCTAAAATCTTACATAGTATACAAAATTACTACTTAAGTATTGTCATCCCAAAGATATACTCAATGTCCAATCAAATTAGGAGATATGATTATGATAATTGTTCTTGAAAAACATGATGCCACAATCAAAGAGAATGCAAAAAGCTGCCCATATCTGTAATAAAAGAACTACACCAGTTTAATAACAATCAAGACTGAGCTATCTCCACTACGATATGAACCCTGAAATCCAAACATATACTCTCACTGTTCTCTAGAAAAAAATATGATATCTTTAAGGATATAATTTTGTTATCATGAAATCATAACCTGGTAAAATAGTAGGAGGTTCATACCTGTAATAAATGAAGTGGAGAGGTTTAAAATGATTATGACAAGAGTTAAATTTCACAATGACACGGGTGTAGATGACCTACAATATATTATGAATGCATTAACTAACAACTGAATTCATCATGTTATTGAGGCAAAGGTGTAAGAACTAAAGAGGTCAATAAAGATATCAAAGTCTTCTTATAGGAAATGTTGATTATTGTTTGCAAACTACTGATACACTACTCATATTACAATAAACGAGATACGTGTTGGTTGGCCAACAAAACCATATACTGTAGCCTGAACCTAGCTCAACCTGGATACGACGAGATGTCACATCCAGCTAAGTAAACAGGGTAGTAACAAATGAAATGAGAGAATTGTAATCGTAATGCTTTATCATACAGTGGCTATCTCCATCTCCTCTAGCAATCATTAAGCAACAAAATGAAACTCAAGTAGGGAGGGATTGTCAATACCTCCTTTCCTTGATCCTTAAAGATTTTGTTGATAAAATGCACAAGGTTAATATATTTGAGACTCTTCCTTTTTGCAAGACAAAGTTATTTTTTTATGCTTCAAGTGTCCCTTATTAATCCCCATTATGGGGGCTGATATAGACTGAGTAGACCTGGGGAATTAAGGCTGACTGTGGGCTCGATCGCGAGGAATCTAACCAACGCAATAATGCAGTCTCCTTATGACACATAGTGCATAAATAAATAAATTTCTTTTTCCACTACAACATATAATGACCCTTTCCTCTTACAATATGCAGGGAATATAAGGATGAGGTTCTTTATCCCCTTCAGTTCATACCACAACAATGAAACATCAGAAAGTCATCTTGATCAATCAACGAAATCTCCTAAGTGACATCTAATCGTACCAAACTTATAGGGCTGGATTTTAATTTGCTATACCATACGACATGAGTTCAAACTCACTTTGTTCTGTTCAAAAAAGGCTACTGAGAAGTGAATTTAATATCAAGGATGCGGAAGGGTTAATGGAGGTGTGTTATTTCTAACTCTCAGCTAACTTGACAGGTTTATAGTATTGAATTGGAGATGGAAAGCCAATCTTGGAGCAACTATATTATCATTAAATAAAATAAAAAGCCTATTTTAAAGAAGATTAGGGAAGCAAACTTGTCTTTTTTTTAACTTGCATTTTATATATATATATATATATATATATATATATATATATATATATATATATATATATATATATATATATATATATATATATATATATATATATATATATATTTTTTCTATGCCTACAGCTACACTGAATATTCTTGGATATTCACACATCTTTTATTATCCCTTCACATCTGACAAGTCATTACACTCTCCATCTCCGTTTCTCTTTACTTTATGTATTCTTCGTGGCCAGGCCCGATGAGGGCTGTTTTATTTATTTATTTTTTTTTGGCCCGTCCTGGTGTCACAATAAAAACAAAAAAGAAAAGAAATTAAAAAAAAAAAAATATATATATATATATATATATATATATATATATATATATATATATATATATATATATATATATATATATATGGAAGGAAAAGCCCATTAAATAAAACAACGAAAATATATATATATATATATATATATATATATATATATATATATATATATATATATATATATATATATATATATATATATATATATATATATATATATATATATATATATATATATATATATATATATATATATATATATATACAGTACTTATTAATTTCGTGACCTAAGCTGGTCACCTTCTCAAAGGTGACCAGCTTAGGTCACGAAATTAATAAGTACTTTATATATATATATATATATATATATATATATATATATATATATATATATATATATATATATATATATATATATATATATATATATATATATATATATATATTCGTTGTTTTATTTAATGGGCTTTTCCTTCCATTTTAGACTGTATGTTAACAGTTCAGTGTTATTATATATATATATATATATATATATATATATATATATATATATATATATATATATATATATATATATATATATATATATATTTATATATATATACTAATCTCTCTAGTATAAATGAGCCTCAAATGTGCCTCTGACCAAAAAACTTCCTTAGCCATAAGAACATATACAAATTCTAAACTGAAAAGGTTTAGCATACAGCCTACTTATAAATGAATCTCCTTATCAAGTCTTTTTCTACATTACAATTGTGCATTACAATAGCATTACAATAATGGATAAACAGGTTACTATCTTCAAATTATTATAAAAATAAGCTCCTTAAGTTTCAAGACCTATTTCACTCTAAACCTATATTTCCCGAGTTCCAGAGGCATACACACACTGAATTACCAAACAGGAACTTTAAATTTATTTGTAGTTACCGTGCTATTAATAAGGCCTGATACTGTTCAAGATCTGAGAGGGCTACACAATTTCTAATAAGGACTACTGGTCACTGTGGGCAACTGCAGCCCACGGCTATTTAAGAGACTAAAGAATATTAAAAAACGCATAATTTTATGAGTAAATTAAATGTTGAATATAATATGCCTTAGTGTAACTAGTAGAGAACTCATTCGGGAGGTTATAGAACTAAGTTTGAGCCCAAGGTGGGGCGATAGGAAGGGTATCTAGCCTTAATTCACAAGGTTTATTCCATCTGTGTCCACTGCCCAATAATAACACAAAAAAGTAAAAAACAAAAAATATGCAAAAAGATTATGGTATTAGAAATTTTAAAAAAAATCTGGGTAAATATTTACTTTCACACCCCTACTGAATTAAATAATTGGCAGTATGGTTTCCTGGTGATATCTTTATAAAAAATGATTCTACTAAAAATTCCACACACAATAGACACGAAGGTCAAAGTTGAAAAGGGATTGAGAAATTCTGATAAAAAAAAATTCTACGATAATACTTTAAAAAATAATTTCAGCATTATGAATCCTATATATTAGAGAATAAACAAAAACATTGGCATTCCCAACAAAGAAATGCGCAAAAACATGCTAAAACCAACGTCAAAACAAACACCCTTCCAGAAATCGATGAATAAAAAAGCAAGAAAACAATACAAAAATATATTCCATTTCACCCTTAAATAACATAAAACAAAGATAATATTACATACGTCGTGACGAATTACAACGTGATAAGTCGCCCAGAACACAGAATTTTTAGCAAACGTTTAAAAATGCCGTTTAAAAAACGTTCAAAAACACAGAAAAACGCTACTAAGAGACGCGACCCGATAATGTAAACAGACGATAAAACGGACATCTGGTGACGCTTCCGGGAACTATTTCTCCTTCTTCTTCTTCTTGAATTTTTCAATATTTTTCTTTATTATTTATCTATACTATATTTATTTATTTATTTATTTATTTATGCATTTATTTATTTATTCATTTTTATCTATTCATTTATTTATTTCTTCATTTATATATTTCTTTATTTGGTAAATACTGCTTTATGCGTCACTATTAATCTCCATTCAAATGGGGAAGGGTATAGACAGGTAGGAGCTGGGGAATTAGTGTTGGATATATTTGTGTGATTACCTAATTGTGATTACCTAATTGTGTTTACGGGAAAGAGCCCAAAGCTCGTATCTTCCCGTCTCTTGATCGGTTCCATTTTATACTTAGTCATACTTATCATACCTGTCCTTAAAACTATGGATTGAGATAGCATTAACTACCTCCTCGCTTAGCCAATTCCAATTATCAACTACTCTTACACTGAAAAAGTATTTCCTTACATCCTGCAAAGAAGTTTTCTTACGAAGCTTCAAACTATGACCTCTAGTTCTAGAGCCAGCCATATCAAAATATCCATCCCTATCCACTCTATCATAACCATGAAGGAATTTAAAGACTGTCACCATATCCCCCCTCACTCTTCTAGCTTCGAGTGATGGTAAGTCTAATTCCCTCAGCCTCTCATCATAACTGAGATTAAGTATTTCTGGCACCAGTTTCGTGGCATGTCTTTGAACTTTTTCAAGCTTAGCTATGTGCTTTTTCAAGTGCGGATTCCAAAAGGGGGCTGCATATTCGAGTTTTGGCCTCACATAGGTTACATAAATATTTCTGAATATTTCCTTGTCAATGTGCCTGAAGGCTACACTTACATTTGATAAGAATGCATATGCTGCCCTTACTATGCCATTTATATGTATTTCTGGAGACAAATCTGCCAGTATGTTTACTCCTAGATCTCTCTCATTTTCTGTCTCTTGAAGTTGTACTCCAGCCACCGAGTAGTCAAGCTTGGGCCTTCTTGCACTTGTACCCATTCTCATTACCTTACATTTTGAAGTATTGAATTTCATTAGCCACTTTTCATTAGCCACTGTACTAGCCTGCTGGCTAGTACAGTGGTAACGCGCTGGCTTCGCATTCACGAGGTCGAAAGATCGGTCCCCGTCCAAGACCGAGAGTTTAAGCTGTTTACTGGCAGGAACTGCTGTGGGTGGACATCACAGTGGGGGGTTGGGGCTTGTCCTGGCTGACGAATACCCATTGTAAAATGGAAATAAAGTTTATTATTATTATTATTATTATCCTGAAGTTCTCTACCACTGTTCTCGTTTTTTACTTTCTTCACAATCTTTGCATCATCTGCAAACATATTCATGAATGAATTCATTTAAGCATGCAAATGTGTGTGTGTGGATCAGCTCAAAAATATGCTTTTCAAATGTAATTATTGTTTACACATGCAGTGATAATTTTTGTTCTAAATGACATTTACACATTAATTTAATATATTAATATGTTAATATCTCTGTTATTATTACTTTTATATATGTAATATATTTAACATAATTAGCGAAATAAAATACATAATTTGTTTTTATTTTTATCATTCGTTTTCCCACACTTGTAGATATGCACATAGTCAAATTGAATATTGATAATGAAATTATAAAAAAAGAAAAAAATCATGAAACATATCCTAAAAAAAAAACAATAAATTAAGAAAAATAAAAAAGTAAGAGATATCACCGGAAATAAATGTTTTATTAGCAGAGGAAATCATTATAGATAAATATATCAGACAATAATTCCATATATTTACAATTTTAAAATGTATTTTCATTGAGAATATTAACAGCCTACAAATGGTTTCGGTTTTAAGTCACGAACTCCCTTTTCAACTAAGGGCTAGGACGGTTGCCTTCCTGCGAAGGACTTCGTTTGGCAGATGTAATCGTTACCCTGAGTGTATGCCCTTACTAAGCGTTTTTTTTTACCATAACAGCTTATATGTATGAGAGAGAGAGGGTAATGGGGCCCCACTAGTTGTGATATCGCTCTATCATAAATCTTCCTCCATAGCTTGTCACAATACATCTAAGTGATGTGAACTGGGTGGCCACAACCGCATCAAAAGACAAAACGAAGTAGATGTCAGCTTAGCTTCCCCGTCCTCACATCGCTTCATAAGTTATTATGAATCACTTAAATAAAAAATG
>JAXCGZ010002037.1:75000-82500 GCA_037179515.1 Halocaridina rubra | reverse complement strand
TATATATATATATATATATATATATATATACATATATATATATATATATATATATATATATATATATATATATATATATATATATATATATACATATGAATCACTATTTACCCCGACCGGGACTCGAACCTAGGACTTATAATACTAAGTCAAGGCACTACCAACTACACACCACAGAAGGTTAAAAGGAATCCAACCTTATAGCTTATATCTGCTATACTTAGGAATGAAAGCATTCTATCTGAATGCCACTATGTTCATATTACAGATTCCCCAACCTCACTCGTGGCTTCATTTTCGCATTTAATTCAATTCCCAATCTTATTCGGGTCATACAATAACCAAATAAGCACATTACATATGTGAAAACATGAATCATTATTTACCCCGACCGGGACTCGAACCTAGGACTTATAATTACTAAGTCCAAGCGCTACCAACTACACACCACAGAAGGTTAAAAGGAAACCAACCTTATAGCTTATATCTGCTATACTTAGGAATGAACGCATTCTATCTGAATGCCACTATGTTCATATTACAGATTCCCCAACCTCACTCGTAGCTTCATTTTCGCATTTAATTCAATTCCCAATCTCATTCAGGTCATACAATAACCAAATAAGCACATTGCATATGTGAAAACATGAATCATTATTTATCGAGACCGGGACTCGAACCTAGGACTTATAATTACTAAGTCAAAGCGCTACCAACTTCACACCACAGAAGGTTAAAAGGAATCCAGCCTTATAGCTTATATCTTCTATACTTAGGAATGAACGCATTCTATCTGAATGCCACTATGTTCACATTACAGATTCCCCAACCTCACTCGTAGCTTCATTTTCGCATTTAATTCAATTCCCAATCTCAATTGGGTCATACAATAACCAAATAAGCACATTATATATGTGAAAACATGAATCATTATTTACCCCGACTGGGACTCGAACCTAGGACTTATAATTACTAAGTCAAGGCACTACCAACTACACACCACAGAAGGTTAAAAGGAATTCAACCTTATAGCTTATATCTGCTATACTTAGGAATGAACGCATTCTATCTGAATGCCACTATGCTCATATTACAGATTCCTCAACCTCACTCGTGGCTTCATTTTCACATTTAATTCAATTCCCAATCTCAATTGGGTCATACAATAACCAAATAAGCACATTGCATATGTGAAAACATGAATCATTATTTACCCCGACCAGGACTCGAACCTAGGACTTATAATTACTAAGTCAAGGCGCTACCAACTACACACCACAGAAGGTTAAAAGGAATCCAACCTTATATCTTATATCTTCTATACTTAGGAATGAACTCATTCTATCTGAATGCCACTATGTTCATATTACAGATTCCCCAACCTCACTCGTAGCTTCATTTTCGCATTTAATTCAATTCCCAATCTCATTTGGGTCATACAATAACCAGATAAGCACATTACATATGTGAAAACATGAATCATTATTTACCCCGACCGGGACTCGAACCTAGGACTTATAATTACTAAATCAAGGCGCTACCAACTACACACCACAAAAAGTTAAAAGGAATCCAACCTTATAGCTTATATCTGCTATACTTAGGAATGAACGCATTCTATCTGAATGCCACTATGTTCACATTACAGATTCCCCAACCTCACTTGTGGCTTCATTTTCGCATTTAATTCAATTCCCAATCTCAATTGGGTCATTCAATAACCAAATAAGCACATTACATATGTGAAAACATGAATCATTATTTACCCCGACCGGGACTCGAACCTAGGACTTATAATTACTAAGTCAAGGCGCTACCAACTACACACCACAGAAGGTTAAAAGGAATCCAACCTTATAGCTTATATCTGCTATACTTAGGAATGAATGCATTCTATCTGAATGCCACTATATTCATATTACAGATTCCCCAACCTCACTCGTGGCTTCATTTTCGCATTTAATTCAATTCCCAATCTCATTCGGGTCATACAATAACCAAATAAGCACATTACATATGTGAAAACATGAATCATTATTTACCCTGACCGGGACTCGAACCTAGGACTTATAATTACTAAGTCAAGGCGCTACCAACTACACACCACAGAAGGTTAAAAGGAATCCAACCTTATAGCTTATATCTGCTATACTTAGGAATGAACGCATTCTATCTGAATGCCACTATGTTCATTTTACAGATTCCCCAACCTCACTCGTGGCTTCATTTTCGCATTTAATTCAATTCCCAATCTGATTCGGGTCATACAAAAACCAAATAAGCACATTTCATATGTGAAAACATGAATCATTATTTACCCCGACCAGTACTCGATCCTAGGACTTATAATTACTAAGTCAAAGTGCTACCAATTACACACCACAGAAGGTTAAAAGGAAACCAACCTTATAGCTTATATCTGCTATACTTAGGAATGAACGCATTCTATCTGAATGCCACTATGTTCATATTACAGATTCCCCAACCTCACTCGTAGCTTCATTTTCGCATTTAATTCAATTCCCAATCTCATTCGGGTCATACAATAACCAAATAAGCACATTACATATGTAAAAACATGAATCATTATTTATCGAGACCAGGACTCGAACCTAGGACTTATAATTACTAAGTCAAAGCGCTACCAACTACACACCACAGAAGGTTAAAAGGAATCCAACCTTATAGCTTATATATTCTATACTTAGGAATGAACGCATTCTATCTGAATGCCACTATGTTCACATTACAGATTCCCCAACCTCACTCGTAGCTTCATTTTCGCATTTAATTCAATTCCCAATCTCAATTGGGTCATACAATAACCAAATAAGCACATTATATATGTGTAAACATGAATCATTATTTACCCCGACCGGGACTCGAACCTAGGACTTATAATTACTAAGTCAAGGCACTACCAACTACACACCACAGAAGGTTAAAAGGAATTCAACCTTATAGCTTATATCTGCTATACTTAGGAATGAACGCATTCTATCTGAATGCCACTATGCTCATATTAAAGATTCCCCAACCTCACTCGTGGCTTCATTTTCGCATTTAATTCAATTCCCAATCTCAATTGGGTCATACAATAACCAAATAAGCACATTACATATGTGAAAACATGAATCATTATTTACCCCGACCAGGACTCGAACCTAGGAGTTATAATTACTAAGTCAAGGCGCTACCAACTACACACCACAGAAGGTTAAAAGTAATCCAACCTTATAGCTTATATCTTCTATAATTAGGAATGAACTCATTCTATCTGAATGCCACGATGTTCATTTTACAGATTCCCCAACCTCACTCGTGGCTTCATTTTCGCATTTAATTCAATTCCCAATCTCATTTGGGTCATACAATAACCAGATAAGCACATTACATATGTGAAAACATGAATCATTATTTACCCCGACCGGGACTCGAACCTAGGACTTATAATTACTAAATCAAGGCGCTACCAACTACACACCACAGAAAGTTAAAAGGAATCCAACCTTATAGCTTATATCTGCTATACTTAGGAATGAACGCATTCTATCTGAATGCCACTATGTTCACATTACAGATTCCCCAACCTCACTTGTGGCTTCATTTTCGCAATTAATTCAATTCCCAATCTCAATTGGGTCATTCAATAACCAAATAAGCACATTACATATGTGAAAACATGAATCACTATTTACCCCGACCGGGACTCGAACCTAGGGCTTATAATTACTAAGTCAAGGCACTACCAACTGCACACCACAGAAAGTTAAAAGGAATCCAACCTTATAGCTTATATCTGCTATACTTAGGAATGAACGCATTCTATCTGAATGCCACTATGTTCATATTACAGATTCCCCAACCTCACTCGTGGCTACATTTTCGCATTTAATTCAATTCCCAATCTCAATTGGGTCATACAATAACCAAATAAGCACATTACATATGTGAAAAATGAATCATTATTTACCCCGACCGGGACTCGAACCTAGGACTTATAATTACTAAGTCAAGGCGCTACCAACTACACACCACAGAAGGTTAAAAGGAATCCAACCTTATAGCTTATATCTGCTATACTTAGGAATGAACGCATTCTATCTGAATGCCACTATATTCATATTACAGATTCCCCAACCTCACTCGTGGCTTCATTTTCGCATTTAATTCAATTCCCAATCTCATTCGGGTCATACAATAACCAAATAAGCACATTACATATGTGAAAACATGAATCATTATTTATCGAGACCGGGACTCGAACTTATAATACCAAGTCAAGGCACTACCAACTACACACCACAGAGGGTTAAAAGGAATCCAACCTTATAGCTTATATCTGCTATACTTAGGAATGAACGCTTTCTATCTGAATGCCAATATGTTCATATTACAGATTCCCCAACCTCACTCGTGGCTTCATTTTCGCATTTAATTCAATTCCCAATCTCATTCGGGTCATACAATAACATAACCAAATAAGCACATTACATATGTGAAAACATGAGTCATTATTTGCCCCGGCCGGGACTCGAACCTAAGACTTATAATTACTAAGTCAAGGCACTACCAACTACACTCCACAGAAGGTTAAAAGGAATATATCCTTATAGCTAATATCTGCTATACTTAGGAATGAACGCATTCTATCTGAATGCCACTATGTTCATATTACAGATTCTCCAACCTCACTCGTGGCTTCATTTTCGCATTTAATTCAATTCCCAATCTCATTTGGGTCATACAATAACCAAATAAGCACATTAAATATGTGAAAACATGAATCATTGTTTACCCCGACCGGGACTCGAACCTAGGAATTATAATTACGAAGTCAAGGCGCTACCAACTACACACCACAGAAGGTTAAAAGGAATCCAACCTTATAGCTTATATCTGCTATACTTAGGAATGAACTCATTCTATCCGAATGCCACTATGTTCATATTACAGATTCCCCAACCTCATGCGTGGCTTCATTTTCGCATTTAATTCAATACCCAGATCCTTTAAATAATGATTTATTCAGAAGCTTCTTGAGACTAGACCACACTGGTCTCAATACTTTGGTAAGAGGCTTCTTGAAAGTATCGGATCTTGGTTTTAGTAACTTGTTCAGCGATTTCTTGCGGCAGGAACTTGGTTCCCGCGGTGTCAAATATTCGCTGTATTCAGTCGAACTTTCTTCCATTGCTATGAGTACTAAGGTCCCTGATATCTGTCAATTCTTCGTTTCCAGTTAAGCTGGAAGTTGGTGTCTCCTGTGATCTTGGCGATGCTAATTTCACTGGAGTACCCTTCCATAGTTTTATAATGGTATTAATGAGGATCCCTAAGACAAAGAGATATATCAGTATGAAGGAAATTGCAATGAATATATTTGCTGTCCTTATGCTGAACATATTTGCTGGAAAACCGTAGAGAAAACTGGAAATGTGGTCCACAATATTAAAATTCTTGGTAGCCTATGCACATCCATATTGGTTCCGTAGGTAGATTAAAGATAATATAATGTGGACACTTTCAATGTTTACAGTTCTCTAATTTTCTCATTTGTTTTATTACTGAAAAACAAATCTGAGGGGGAAAGGATTATCCTTACGTATGGAATGATGGAATGGTGTAATGCAACTTGTGAGATGGAAGAAAAGGGATGGTCATAGGGATGCAGTGAAAGTAATGATGAGATAGGGTGCAGTTGGAGGATGGAAGGGGCACCTTCAGGTATGAAATGATGGAATGGGCTAATGCAAGTTCAGAGATGGGGAGAAAAGTGATATCTCCCGTAACAAACAAACAAACAAACAAACAAACAAACATTTATTTCCATTTTGTACAATGGTTATTCAACATTAATAGTAACTTATAAGTAGACATGTAATTAAACTAATAAATAAGAGGGTTATACATATAGTTAAATTAAATGTAGCTTTCATAGAAAATAATAATGCTGTAATAAAAATGTTAACAATAATGTTAATAATAAAGTAGTAAGTATGCCACTAGATACAGGATCGTTATTATCGGCATCATATCCATAATTGTTTCCTTACAATGAGAATAATTAGTTCTAAATGAGCAGCAACTATATGTCCAAAAGAAAATTATATAGTTTGCCTTTGAAAGCTGTGAAGGAGGATGCATTTTTAAGATGCTCTGGAATATTATTCCAGAGTGTTGGCCCTTTGATAGTGATCATCTTTGAACCTGCTTCTGTGTTTGTTCTGTGAATAAAGAGCTCACTGCTCTGTCTTGTGTTGGTTCCCCTTATATCCCTGACTGTTTTTAAATCAAATAGCCAGCTAGGATAATGATGGTCCAAAATTTTGAATACAAAAACATAAATAGCATAAGCGACCTTATTTTCTGCCCGCAGCCACCCAAGTTTATTGAGAGCTGGTGTGATGTGGTCATATTTTCTTATTCCTCCCAGGGCAACTCGAGCTGCAAAGTTAATAAGCTTCTGTATTCTGTTTATCAGAGTCTTAGTGGTAGCTCCCCAAACAGTTGTGCAGTAATTAATGTGACTTAGGGCTAGAGATTCAACAACAGTTATTCGAGTGGTAGTCTCAAAATTGTCTTTTATACTTGATAAGTACATTAATGTTCCTGTAACCTCTTTGCATACTTTATCTATGTGGGAATCAAACAACATGTGGTTATCAAAGTGAATTCCTAGGTTTTTGACTGTTTTGCTAGGTGTGATAATATTGTCGCAAAAATTAATTGTTGTGTTTTCTGGAATTTGTGCTATGTGGAACCTTGAACCAATAAATATGCACTGTGTTTTACTTTCATTAATTTACAGCCCAATTTCTTGGAAATAGGTTATAATTTTTGACAGAGTGTTTTCTGCTCTTGAAGTTAGCTCTGGGAGATTATTAATATCACCACTAACGAGTAGTTGAGTGTCATCTGCATATTGTACGACTAGACAGTCAGAAATGAAAGAAGATAGATCATTTACGTAAATGGAGACGAGGATAGGACCAAGTACTGATCCCTGTGGAACACCAAATGATACATTTTTTGGCACAGAGATAATGTTGTTAAGACGTATGGACTGTTTAAGATTAGATAGATACTCGCTAAACCAGCTTGGAACAATATTTAAGTTAATACATTTACTTAAAAGAATTTCATGGTTTACACTGTCGAAGGCTTTTGATAAGTCCAATAATAAAAGAATAGATATTTTTTTCATATCTATATTATTATATATACTATTCGTAACTTTAAGCAGTACAGTTTCCGTCGAAAGTTTCGGTCTGAAACCATGTTGGTTAATACTTAATAGTCTATTTGATTCTAAATATGACATAAGTTGGCATGCAACAATTTTTTCTAATATTTTAGAGAAAATGGGTAGCAGGGAAATGGGACGATAGTTTGTCACATCTTCTCTGTCCCCCTTTTTATGCAGAGGTATTAGATGTGATATTTTCCAAGAGTCAGGAAACTTTTTAGTGACAATGGAAGTGTTCATAATAGTTAGAA
>JAXCGZ010002037.1:67500-70000 GCA_037179515.1 Halocaridina rubra | reverse complement strand
GTAATGGAACCAACAAGAGCCAGGGGTGGGGATGAGCCATCACTACTTGATCTAGTGTTCACAGATAATGTGTTGGATATTGAAAATATTGAGTATGAACCACCAATTGGAAAGAGTGACCACTGTGTGTTGTTGATGGAGTATATCATTAAAGATATTCTTCCTGAGAGTAGAGGCACTGAGGACATGAGGAGGAACTATCCGAAAGGAGATTACATCAAAATGAATGAGCTTTTTGCAGTTATTGACTGGAGAACCTTATTTTACAACAAATCTGTACAAGAAATGTATGACATCTTTTGTGAGAAATATGGGAAGATAGTAGATTGCTGCATACCTGTCACCAAAGTAGGTGTAATTCATGCCAGAGAGAAATGGTTCGATAATGGGTGTAAAAGAGCTAAGGAGTGGAGAGACAAATGCTGGAAAAGGTATAGGAGGAGAAAAAACATAAATGCCTGGCAAACCTACAAAAGAGCAAGAAATGACTACCTAAGTAAAAGGAGAGAGGCAGAGAGAGATTATGAGAGGGACATCACCAGGAAGGCTAAAGAAAATCCCAAGCTTTTCCACAGCTTTATCAGAGGAAAACTGAAGGTAAAAGAACAGGTTTTAAGGCTAAAGAGAGCGGATGGAAGCATCACTGAGACGGACGAAGAGATCTGCAAAGAATTGAATAAGGAGTTTCAGTTAGTATTTACAATAGAAAATACCCCACCCCCTCAGATTGCAGTGATAGAAGCTCAAGGGCCGGTATTAGAGAACATCAACCTTACAGCCACAGAGGTATGCAAAGCGCTGATGGATTTAGATGTTCATAAAGCTACAGGTCCTGATGACATATCCCCTCATGTGCTTAAAAAATGCGCAAACACAATATCAGTGGCACTAAGTATCATATTTAAGGAGTCACTGGAGTCGGGGGAGATTCCAAGATGCTGGAAACAAGCAAATGTGATACCTATCTTCAAAAAGGGAAGGAGGGATACGGCCCTGAACTATAGACCAGTTTCCTTGACCAGCATAGTTTGCAAACTTATGGAGAAACTACTAAGGAAACATATCTCTCTTCACCTGGAATCCTTCAACTTTTTGTCAGTGAGGCAACATGGCTTCAGAGAAGGAAGATCAACAGTAACAAACTTATTAGAATTTTATGATGAGGTAAGCCAAATCCTACAGGAAAGAGAGGGCTGGGCAGATTGCATATTCCTAGACTTCCAGAAAGCGTTTGACACTGTTCCACATGGGAGACTTATTAGGAAGCTGCAACCAATGGCTAGAATAGGTGGAAATGTCTTGGAATGGATAAAAACTTACTTAGAAGGAAGGGAACAGAGGGTTAGAGTAAGACACTCAGTGTCTGAATGGAGAAGAGTTAGTAGTGGAGTTCCACAGGGTTCAGTTTTAGGGCCACTTTTGTTCCTTGTATATGTAAATGACCTACCAGAGTGTGTAAATTAATTCATGAATATGTTTGCAGATGATGCAAAGATTGTGAAGAAAGTAAAAAACGAGAACAATGGTAGAGAACTTCAGGAGGATCTAAATAATCTGCATGAGTGGTCAGAAAAGTGGCTAATGAAATTCAATACCTCAAAATGTAAGGTAATGAGAATGGGTACAAGTGCAAGAAGGGCCAAGCTTGACTACTCGGTGGCTGGAGTACAACTTCAAGAGACAGAAAATGAGAGAGATCTAGTTGTAAACATACTGGCAGATTTGTCTCCAGAATTACATATAAATGGCGTAGTAAGGGCAGCATATGCATTCTTATCAAATGTAAGGGTAGCCTTCAGGCACATGGACAAGGAAATGTTCAGAAATATTTATGTAACCTATGTGAGGCCAAAACTCGAATATGCAGCCCCCTTTTGGAATCCGCACTTGAAAAAGCACATAGCTAAGCTTGAAAAAGTTCAAAGACATGCCACGAAACTGGTGCCAGAAATACGCAATCTCGGTTATGATGAGAGGCTGAGGGAATTAGACTTGCCATCACTCGAAGCTAGAAGAGTAAGGGGGGATATGGTGACAGTCTTTAAATTCCTTCATGGTTATGATAGAGTGGATAGGGATCGATATTTCGATATGGCTGGCTCTAGAACTAGAGGTCATAGTTTGAAGCTTGGTAAGAAAACTTCTTTGCAGGATGTAAGGAAATACTTTTTCAGTGTAAGAGTAGTTGATAATTGGAATTCGCTAAGCGAGGAGGTAGTTAATGCTATCTCAATTCATAGTTTTAAGGACAGGTACGATAAGTTTCACTTAGTCTAAAAATGGAACCGATCAGGAGACGGGAAGATGCGAGCTTTGGGCTCTTTCCCGTAAACACAATTAGGTAATCACAATTAGGTAATCACACACATACATATATATATATATATATATATATATATATATATATATATATATATATATATATATATATTATATATATATATATATATATATATATATATATATATATATATATATATATATATATATATATATATAT
>JAXCGZ010002037.1:52500-62500 GCA_037179515.1 Halocaridina rubra | reverse complement strand
ATGGATAAAAACTTACTTAGAAGGAAAGGAACAGAGGGTTAGAGTAAGACACTCAGTGTCTGAATGGAGAAGAGTTAGTAGTGGAGTTCCACAGGGTTCAGTTTTAGGGCCACTTTTGTTCCTTGTATATGTAAATCACATACCAGAGTCTGTAAATTCATTCATGAATATGTTTGCAGATGATGCAAAGATTGTGAAGAAAGTAGGAAGCGAGAACAATGGTAGAGAACTTCAGGAAGATCTAAATAGTCTCCATGAGTGGTCAGAAAAGTGGGTAATAAAATTCAATACTTCAAAATGTAAGGTAATGAGAATGGGTACAAGTGCAAGAAGGCCTAAGCTTGACTACTCGGTGGCTGGAGTACAACTTCAAGGGACAGAAAATGAGAGAGATCTAGGAGTAAACATACTGGCAGATTTGTCTACAGAAATACATATAAATGGCATAGTAAGGGCAGCATATGCCTTCTTATCAAATGTAAGGGTAGCCTTCAGGCACATGGACAAGGAAATGTTCAGAAATATTTATGTAACCTATATGAGGCCAAAACTCGAATATGCAGCCCCCTTTTGGAATCCGCACTTGAAAAAGCACATAGCTAAGCTTGAAAAAGTCCAAAGACATGCCACGAAACTGGTGCCAACAATACGCAATCTCAGTTATGATGAGAGGCTGAGGGAAATAGACTTACCATCACTCGAAGCTAAATGATTGAGGGGGGATATCGTGAGAGTCTTTAAAATCCTTTATGGTTATGATAGAGTGGATAGGGATCGATATTTTGATATAGCTGGCTCTAGAGCTAGCGGCCATAGTTTGAAGCTTCGTAAGAAAGCACCTTTGCAGGATGTAAGAAAATACTTTTTCAGTGTAAGAGTAATTTATAATTGGAATTCGCTAAGCGAGGAGGTAGTTAATGCTATCTCAATCCATAGTTTTAAGGACAGGTATAATAATATCACTAAGTATAAAATGGAACCGATCAGGAGGCGGGAAGATACGAGCTTTGGGCTCTTTCCCGTAAACACAATTAGGTAATCACATTTTTTATAGCAGGTTTTAAGGCTTAAGAGAGCAGATGGACTCATCACTGAAACGGAAAAAGAGATCTGCAAAGAATTGAACAAGGAGTTTCAGTTAGTATTTACAGTAGAAAATACCCCACCCTCTCAGATTGAAGAGATTGAAGATCATGGGCCGGTATTAGAGAACATCAACCTTACAGCCACAGAGGTATGCAAAGCGTTGATGGAGTTAGATGTCCATAAAGCTACAGGTCCTGATGATATATACCCTCATGTACTTAAAGAAAATGCAAAAACTCAATATCAGTGGCACTAAGTATCAGATTTAAAAAGTCACTGCAGTCAGGGGAGATGCCGAGATGCTGGAAACAAGCGAATGTGATACCTATCTTCAAAAAGGGAAGGAGGGATACGGCTCTAACCTATAGACCAGTATCCTTGACAGTATAGTTTGCAAAGTGATGGAGAAACTACTAAGGAAACATATCTCTCTTCTCTTGGAATCCTTCAACTTTTTGTCAGTGAGACAATATGGCTTCAGAGAAGGTAGATCAACAGTAACAAACTTTTTAGAATTTTATAATCAGGTAAGCCGAATCTTACAGGAAAGAGAGGGCTGTACAGATTGCATATCCCTAGACTTCCAGAAAGCAATTGACACTGTCCCACACGGGAGACTAATCAAGAAGCAGCAAGCAATGGCTAGAATAGGTGGAAATGTCTTGGAATGGATAAAAACTTACTTAGAAGAAAAGGAACAGAGGGTTAGAGTAAGACACTCAGTGTATGAATGGAGAAGAGTTAGTAGTAGAGTTCTACAGGGTTCAGTTTTAGGGTCATTTTTGTTCCTTGTATATGTAAATGACATACCAGAATCTGTAAATTCATTCATGAATATGCTTGCAGATGATGCGAAGATTGTGAAGAAAGTAGGAAGCGAGAACAATGGTAGTGAACTTCAGGAAGATCTAGATAGTCTGCATGAGTGGTCAGAAAAGTGGCTAATGAAATTCAATACTTCAAAATGTAAGTAATGAGAATGGGTACAAGTGCAAGAAGGCCCAAGCTTGACTACTCTGTGGCATGAGTAGAACTTCAAGAGACAGAGCATGCGAGAGATCTAGGAGTAAACATACTAGCCGATTTGTCTCCAGAAATACATATAAATGGCATAGTAAGGGCAGCATATGCATTCTTATCAAATGTAAGGGTAGCCTTCAGGCACATGGACAAGGAAATGTTCAGAAATATTTATGTAACCTATATGAGGCCAAAACTTGAATATGCAGCCCCCTTTTGGAATCCGCACTTGAAGAAGCACGTAGCTAAGCTTGAGAAAGTTCAAAGACATGCCACGAAACTGGTGCCAGAAATAAGTAATCTCAGTTATGATGAGAGGCTGAGGGAATTAGACTTACCATCACTCAAAGCTAAAAGATTGAGGGGGGATATCGTGACAGTCTTTAAATTCCTTTATTGTTATGATAGAGTGGATAGGGATCGATATTTTGATATGGCTGGCTCTAGAACTAAAGGTGATAGTTTGAAGCTTCGTAAGAAAACTTCTTTGCAGGATGTAAGGAAGTACTTTTTTACAGTAAGAGATGGAATTCGCTAAGCGAGGAGGTAGTTAATGCTAACTCAATCCATAGTTTTAACAACAGGTATGATAAGTATCACTAAGTACAAAATGGAGCCGATTAAGTGACGAGAAGATACGAGCTTTGGGCTCTTTCCCGTAAGCACAATTAGGTAACCACACACACACACACACACACACACACACACACACACACACACACACACACACACACACACACACACATATATATATATATATATATATATATATATATATATATATATATATATATATATATATATATATATATAGTAAGGAAGCCCATCAGTGAAACAAAACTTATAAAACAATGCTATATTTCGGATCCTAACTGGATCCCTTCTCAAGCACAACTGAGAAAAAATAACAAAAGGAATCATGAGACCTGAGGGATTAAAGAAATATATATATATATATATATATATATATATATATATATATATATATATATATATATATATATTATATATATATATATATATATATATATATATATATATATATATATATATATATATATATATATATATCTATATATATCTATAAATATCTATCTATCTATCTATCTATCTATCTATATATATATATATATATATATATATATATATATATATATATATATATATATATATATATATATATATATATATATATATATATATATAGTTCCGGTTTTACGCCATGGACTCCCTTTTCTACTAAGGGCTAAGACGGTTGCCTTCTTGCTAAGGACTTGTTTTGGCAGATGTAATCCTTACCCTGAGTGTATACCCTTGCTAACCTCAGACCGTGACGGGGCGCGAACCCTCGACCTGACGCCTCAGAGTCGCGGACGCTACCTCTTGAGCCACGGTGACTACTGAGCCACGGTGATTATATATATATATATATATATATATATATATATATATATATATATATATATATATATATATATATATATAAACAAATAAGCACATTACATATGTGAAAACATGAACAAACTTTTTACTCCGACCGGGACTTAAACCTAGGACTTGTAATTACTAAGTCAAGGCGCTACCAACTACTCACCACAAAAGGTTAAAGGGAATCCAACCTTATAGCTTATATCTGCTATACCTAGGAATGAACGCATTCTATATGAATGCCACTGCTGGCTAGTACAGTGGTAACGCGCTGGCTTCGCATTCACGAGGTCGAAAGATCGGTCCCCGTCCAAGACCGAGAGTTTAAGCTGTTTACTGGCAGGAACTGCTGTGGGTGGACATCACAGTGGGGGGTTGGGGCTTGTCCTGGCTGACGAATACCCATTGTAAAATGGAAATAAAGTTTATAAGTTTATATATATGCCACCTCACTCGTGGTTTAGTCTTTGCAGGATAGAGGCATTCAGATAGAATGCGGACATTTATAAGTATAGCAGATATAAGCTATAAGGCCTGATTCCTTTTTAACCTTCTCTGGTATAGTTGGTAGTGCCTTGATTTTGTAATTATAAGTCCTGTGTTGAAGTCCCGGTCGAGGTAAAAATATTATTCATGTTTTCACATCTGTAATGTGCTTATTTGGTTATTGGTGGTCCCGAATGAGATTGGGAGTTGAAGTAAATGCGAAAACGAATCCACGAGTGAGGTTGGGAATCTGTAATATGAACATAGTGGCATTCAGCGAGAATGCGTTCATTCCTAAGTATAGCAGATATAAACTATAAGGTCTGATTCCTTTTAACCTTCTGTGGTGTAGTTGGTAGCACCTTGAATTAGTAATCATAAGTCCTAGGTTCAAGTCCGGTCGGGGTAAAAAGATGATTCATATATATATATATATATATATATATATATATATATATATATATATATATATATATATATATATATATATATATATATATATATATATGAACACACACACACACAGTATACATATAATTTGTTACAAAGAAAGATCTACATGCTGTAGGAGTTAAGCTTACCATCCGATGAAGCAAGAAGGGATATATGTCAACTATTTTTATCCAGCAACCATTGTTTTAACAGAGCTGTTAGAAGAGATACTCTTTAAGTGTATTTATCAATTAGACTGCGCTTAATCAAGAAACGGTAAATGCTATATGTATTCATAATTTTAGGGATAAATATGTTAATGAATATAATGAATTCTGCCAGGAAACGGGGAGTTACGGGCATAGGGCTCTTTGCTGTGAGTACAGTTAGGTAAATACACTCACACACACACACTAACTCACACAGAATATGACTCTTTAAAAAATTTCTTAAAAAAAAAAATGTGTTTATTTTATTTTACAGATTTTGAAAACATTGAATGAAACTTTTGAATCCGTTATTACCGAAAGGTTAGACTGAATGGGATAAATTTGACACCGCCATTTTGGCGCAGCTACTTTTACCGTTAAATTTTTTGGCGCTTTCCTTTTAGCACTAAGCAGTTTTGGTTCGGTTAGATAAGGTTAGGTTAGCTTAGCTTTGTGTTAATTAACCTATCTTTTATTTAGCAGAGGCACAATTCGCAGCGCCTAATAGGTGGCGCCAAAATGGCGGCGCCCAAAAAAACTCGACCAAAATTTTGATGCTTTTGATCTATAAACTGCTGAAGTTCCATAGCCATTAATTAAATATAGGTGCATTTATTACAATATTTGAATGAAATCGCCAATTTATGTAAAATTTATACAGTTTGTATCGGAAGATCGATATATAAAAAAGTTATCTTTTCATACATAAAAAACATAAGAGATATGTTGAAAATAACATTAATCTATTATGATTTTTTTTACTAACAGATTTTGAAAATTTTACCATGAAATCCGCATATAAAATAAATTCATCATCAAGAACATGATAAAAGTATATTGGAATAAATATGACTTTTTTTAGCGAATAATTTGGAAAATAGTAAATAAAAATGTCATTTCTTGCTTTAAAAGAGTCTGACAACTGTTAACTGGATATTTTTTCCAATTCAGCAATTTTCATTTTATTTTACAGTCTGGGTACATAGGAGATTTCACTATGCAGACCTATTCAATCGAGTTCACCTGAATTTTGTAAAGCGCATCAAATTATGCATTGAAATGATGGAAATCATATTGAAAATATTATTTATTAACATTAGATTTAAATAAAATTGTTTTGTTTTAAAAGTATGTGTTTATCTCCTGTGTACCCAGACTTCGTCTGGGTACACAGGAGATTAACACATACTTTTAAAACAAAACAATTTTATTTAAATCCATTGTTAATAAATAATATTTTCAATATGATTTCCATCATTTTCAACGCATAATTTGATGCGCTTTACAAAATTCAGGTGAACTCGATTGAATAGGTCTGCATAGTGAAATCTCCTAAGTACCCAGACTTTGTGGACACCCTGTACAGTAGAAAAATTTTAAAAAATAGTCGTTTATTGTTTCATCATATATTGACAAATTTGAAAAAAATATATTATATTTTTACTCGTTTAGAGATATTTTACCTGGCTACTACTGTTCAAAACCCAGCATTTATTTATTTTTAATAAAAAAATACATAAATACTTATTGACCGGTGGGGGTAAACCAGCTGCGGCTGTCGGGTCTCACTTTAGAATATCCTTGCCCACCTACCTTGTGGTTGACCCAGGCAGGGTAGTAGAGAGGGAAAGGTGGCAACCCTTTTTCCTCAAGGAGCTAAGAGGTAGTTGAGGTAAAGTATGTGTGGACCTTAGTAATTGTGTGTCTTGGCTAGGCCACCCCCCTTACAAGGGGGAACAGGGTCATGTATATAGATAGCTAGACATAAACATATGAGTTAATATCTCCGACAGATGGATTCGGTTTTACGTCATGAACTCCCTTTTCTACTAAGGGCTAGGAAGGTTGCCTTCTTAAGAAGGACTTGTTTTGGCAGATGTAATCGTTACCTTGAGTGTATACCCTTACTAACCTCAGTCCGTGACGGGGCGCGAACCCTAGACCTGCCGCCTCAGAGTCGCAGACGCTACCATTTTGCCACGGAGACTTAATATCTCCAACAGATATTGACAATATTAGGATTGCTTTATATTTAGAATTTTTTTGCCTGGATGCCAATGATCAAAATCTAGATTTAAAAAAAATCAGAATTATGACTTAATAGTTTAAACCGATTTTGACAATTTTGAATAAATGTATTTTCGTTACAGATTTTGGCAATTTTAACGTGGATGTCATTAATTAAAACTAATAAAATTTTATATTTAAATACTTAAAATAAAAAAAAAACTAATTTTACTAAAAAATATCTTATTTTTCCAACTAATTTTGACCATTTTTATCTTAGCATCAATGAGCAAAATGTAGTCAAAATTCCTCTAGTGAAACATTAAATAAAATGTAAAAAATAAAAAAAAAATAAAAACTACAGAGCGAAGATATGTTAAAAAAAATTAAATAAACAAAATTCTGATCTTTAATAATATTTATTTTAATTTTTTTTATTTTAAAGTTTTTTATATTTATTTATTTTTATAAGGTTATTTTTATTTTTTTCAGTATTTTTTTTTTTGGCAGAGCTACAGGACAATATTAAATACACTACGAAAGACAAATCGGGCGTGTGATTATGTAGCAAAAATACAAAAAAATCTTATAGCTACATACAAAAATCTCATAACTACATACACAAATCTTTTAACTACATACAAAAATCTTTTAACTCATACAAAAAATCTTATAGCTACATACAAAAATCTCATAACTACATACAAAAAATCTTTTAACTCATACAAAAAAATCTTTTAACTACATACAAAAATCTTATAACTACATACAAAAATACGTTTGAAAAATATTACAAAAATACAATATTCACAAATGTACAAAAATAGTGACAAATGAGCGTTGACTGCACCGAAATTCACTATTTTTCTTGATTAATCCATTTCTTATATTTTATCATATTACACATAGATGATAATGACAATGTACCAAGAAAAGTACAAAAATAGAGAGCGTACAAAATGATAGTGAATATTGTACGTAACAATTCACTATTTTTGCATTATTATTCCATTTTATAATAATTCAACATATTGTACATGGACAATAATGAATGTAATAAGAAAATCACAAAAATAGTGACCATTCAAATCTGATGGTGAATATTACACATACTTCACTATTTTTCATTTTTCATTCCTTTTTTTTTATATAATATTATCATGTTGTACATGGATGATGATGAAATTAAATGTTATATAAGTACAAAGACAGTGACCTTAAAGAAATTATAGTGAATAGTGACACTATAAATTGTAAATTCACTATAATTCACTATCAACTCCGTTTTCTCTTTAATTCACACATGTCTTACTGAGAGTGCTTATCAAAATACTTAAGTAGTTTAATAATAATGAGTTTAATTAAATCAATTAATGATGAAATAGTTGAATAATTTACATAACCAATATCAGAAACCATAATGATAATAATAATAATGTTTCTCCCCTTAAAAAAAAATTGAAATTAATAATATCTTGTTTCAAATACAGCAACAATATAGATTAAATAAATAAATAAATTAATATATACATCCATATCATATGATATATATATATATATATATATATATATATATATATATATATATATATATATATATATATATATATATATATATATATATATATATATATATATATATATATATATATCAAAATACTGACCATAGAAAAAATATACATATATTAATGGAATTTAAAGGGCAGTGTTTTACCACGTCCGGACATCAATTATAATTGTTGAATATTCTCCAAGATAAGAAGAACAAAACAGATGAGGCTATGACATAAGACAAAGATGAAGACAATAAGGATAGGATTCGTCTGCTCACAAGGAGACCAGGGTTCGAATTCTGTAAAAAAAATACACAAATAAAAATTTTGTTCAAGAGTTTTTGTTTAGACGCAGAGCATCAGGGCAGGCATTATGTTTGTTTACCATCGAGAATGAGCTCATTGCGGTACTTGACTCTATTAATGGTCTTTCATATCTACTTGTGCACTCAATATACCTGCTCAGTTGGCAGAGGTTAGAAGAGGACAAAAAACCACTATTGTTCCTTCTACATACTCAACATGACTAAGTTCCTAATAAACGTGTGGATTTTTTTGAATATTTTGTGTGTACATAATACTAAATAAAAAATTCATTTTTGAAAGAGCAGTAGAGGAGTCAGTCATCTCTCAACCACTTCCAAATTAGCAGTGTTAATGAGTACAGAAATGGAAATGGCAGTATCCTGGTGCAGGCAAAGTCCACCATGTGTTCAGGAATTGGCATGATTAGGCTATGCGTGTCCTGTAGCTCTGCGCCATAGAAAAACTATATATGAAGTAAAATATGTTTTTCATTTTTGTCAATATTATCTACTTTTCTGTGCAATACTAATTGAAAAAGTTTGATCAAAAGTTAATAATAATTCTGTGAAAGCAAAATTAAGATAGACACACAGGTGCAAGGTTAGACTGAATTTGCAAGACTTGTAAGCAACAATGAATTCTGCAACAGTTTTTCATTCCTGGAACACAATTACGTTAATGTGTAGCAGGATTCTTATACTAATATTAAAGAACCATCAATATTTACCACTGAATACTGGAGATGAAACTGATCAGCAACCAGCCTAAGACCAACACCAATTTGCCTGAAGGCCAAGATGTTTCTTCCAGGTCCTTCAGAAGAGGTTCCTGCTTCTTCGACAGAACATCCCCTGACTGAGACTAGTCCTTTAGGATTTCTTTCACTGGGTGATATGTTCTGCTGAGCAGGGTTAGCCTTCTGCTGATGCCTTGGAGGAGGTAGATCCCATGTAAGTTGAGGCAAAGTTTTCTGCCGCTGGCAAAAGTTCTGGTCCACCAGCCATTCTTCAGGTTCCTCATGCAGTCTTTGGCGCACAGTTTGAATATGATCCAATTTCAGTTGGACTTTATTGCTGGAATCAGCTGGATCAGGACGCGAGAAAGCCATGTGGCCCACTCTTCCAGTGGAGTTTCGACATCTAAGGCATCCTCCAGGAGACGTAGGAGTAGGCGAAGGAGTTAACGGATAGTACGTCGGGTGCGCGAAGGGCGCCAGAGCATCTGTGGTGCTTGACAGTGGTGTTGGAGGACTACTCAAAATTAGATCTGGTAAAGCATTTTCTGAATGAAAGAAAAGAATTACAGCATAATTAAAAAAAATAATAATGAAATAAATCATTTTATTAATCCATATTATTTTTTTATGATGATGATGATTATTATTATTATTATTATTATTATTATTATTATTATTATTATTATTATTATTATTATTATTATTATCGTCATCATCATCGTCACCATAATTTAAAA